>RJWJ010000744.1:0-146661 GCA_004363605.1 Indri indri
GGGTAAATAGACACAGACCAGCATGACTATTATCCTGAGTCTCTTCCCAGACACCTGATCAAAACAGAGAAGGGTCATTGAAAGGCCATTTCCCCAATTTGACTAATCTGCTAGCTCTGGCAGATGATGATGTGGTTGATAGGTTTGGCAGCTGGGGCTGAGAGACAGAAGGGAGAGTGGCAAGGTCAAATGACTTGTATGGGAAGGGGAATTTGACCAGTTGAAGACGGAAGAGTGAAAGCATCGGGTGGGAAAGAGGGGAGGAGAATAAATGAAAGATGCCTAAAGGGAAATTGATATGACATCTGGGAGCACATCTTAGAATATGTCTATAGGAGGACTGTGAAATTAGATTGCCTGGGTGTGCATTGTGGCTCCTTTATTTATATCTGTTAGACCTCGGGCAAGTTACTTAGCTTTATGTCTCAGTTTCCTCATCTATAAAATGGGGATAATAACGTAACTACTTCATAGGGGTATTGGGAGAATTACGTGAGATGAGAGGTAAAGAATTTAGACCAATGCATGCCACAGAGACATTCAATAAATACTAGTTTTATCATTATTATTATTACTCCTATATATTTGTGAAAAAATATCAATTCTAGGCTAGCTAATTACTAAAATTATATGAAGAGGTTTAAATACTATTGACTGACTAATGGAACATTTCTATCTCTTATTAAAGGATTTATAAGCCAAAAACATTATTCAGATTGGTCAAAATAAACTTGTTACGGCAACACCAATCAGTCCCTTGCAGTTTACTCTTTCCTTTGTCATTTGTACACTTCTGGCTTCAACATCTGCCTGCCATTTTCCACTTCTCTAGTACACAGGAGTGTGGACCATTAGGAGACAACTGTGACTTTTTAAAAGTATAATGTTAATCTCATTAGAAATTATAGCAACAAGTAAAACAACATGGATATTTAATAACCTTTTGTAAGAGTCATTAAGTTATAAAAATACTACCATCTGTAGCAAAGGGTATCAGATTTGGCAGAAATTATGAAAACTTACAGATCAACGCTATTTTTTTTGTTTCTCTATTATACTTTTCAGTTACAGGCCATTATTTTCCAAATGTAACTTCTAGTTATCAGCTTAAAGGTTGATCTGAATTTCCATTATTCCTTCTTCTATTCATCTACTCTCCCTGAGCACACAAACGGGCAATGAAATGCCTAAAATGTGTGAAGGAAAGAGAGAAGAAAAGAATCTCAGAAGTGAATGAGCAACTAGACCTGGAATAATTGAAAGTTGGCTGTAAGTGTTATGTATTATTTTCTATGAGTAGTAAGTGAATTTTGGAAATACTTAAAACCTGGGGAGGCACTATAAATAAAAATGTATAATTGAAGTCTGTATTGATTTGATACCTACTTCAGTTTTTTTTTTTTCTTTTTCTGTAAAAAAAAGAACTTCCATTTACCCAAGACCCAATGTCAAGTTAAATCAAAGGTAAAGATTCTGGACTATTGGGTTAAATGAGGAGTCAGGAGCCATCATCTCCTACAAGGGGGCAGCCAACAAAGCTACTTCAACAGAACAGCAATCAGTCCTCTTGTCACTTGGGGAACCTGCAGTCAGTTGAGATGGGCATCAACCAGGGAGAAGCAATTCCTTTCTAACCAAACAAAAATGTACTTGTATCAAATGATCTAGAAAACACACGACAGGAGACCTCTCCAATTTATGATTTGATAGAGAATAGGACTTCGGTATCTATGACCTCTGAGACATCTTTGCAGGTACTAAAAAATACAGTGATGAATAGGCTGACTCTAGTGAGCCTTTGAAAAACTCTTCCCCTCTGGCCAAGCAGTACATGTAGAATTCATTGTTCATATTCAGAATCCAGATTCTATGAATTTTTCATTTAAATGTGCTCGGCCAACTGTAAGGACCTTACACACAAAGGTGATTGCTTTTGGAAGCCCATGTTAGAAGAACATGGACCCACTGTAACATGTAATGCATGTGTTTCTAGAACAGTGTGAACTCAGGGCTGGGGCTGACGATATGGGCACGTCTCAGCTTGCCAGGGATGCTGCGATGTGGGTGAGCAGGAGCTCTGTTATGGGCTGAATTGTGTCCCTCCAAAATTCATATGTTGAAGTCCTAACCCCCAGTACCTCTGAATGTGCGACTATTTAGAGACAGGGTTTTTAAATAGGTAATTAAGTTAAAATAAGGTTATTAGGGTGGGCCCTAATCCGGTATGACTGATATCCTTATAGAAAGAGGAAATTAGGACACAGACACGCACAGAGGAAAGACCATATGAAGACACAGGGAGAAGATGGCCCTCTGCAAGCCAAAAAGAGAGCCTTCAGAAGGAACCAACCCTGCTGGCACCTTGATCTTGGACTTCCGGCTTCCAGACTGTGAACAAATAAGTTTCTTTGTTTAAGGCATCTAGTATTTTGTTATGGCATCGTGAGCAAACTAACACAAGTTCTATTTGTAGTGGGAGCTGAGAGACATCATTAGGCAGTGCATGTCTGCACTCAGTGAAGGCTGGTCCCCGCCACTAAGACCAGGTGCACCTTCTAGCACTGGGGAGGAAATCAGCCTAAGAAGGGGCTGGTGAGCGCCAGTTATTCAAGGGCCCCTAGAATAGGGGGAGGCGAGAGGGCAGTGTGTGAAATGAAGGATCATTTAAAAATCTTTTTTTCTGTTTTATTATTTTGTTTTTATAAGCTAAGCGTCAATTTTTTAAATAAAAATCCTCTTTTGCTTTCTTAGTATAAGAGCTTTACATGATCATTTTAGAAATAATGGAAATATAGATGAAGAAAATGAAGAAACAAAACATAACAGTGATCTCATCACTCAGAGGTGACTGTTCATACATTGTTGTAAATCTTTCCAGACTTTTTCATATAAACACACGAATTTTTATACATCTATATATATAAAGTGGAATGATCAATTTTTTTGTGATCATCTCTCTGTGTCAATAATTTTTAACTTATACCACCATTTCTAATGTCTGATATTGTTTCATTATATCGATTATATCCTAGAAATAGAATTGGTGGGTGGGATGTGTCTAGGCTTAGGCATATGTAAAGACTTTTGATGTATTTTGCCAAATTGCCCTCCAGAAAGGATGTACCCATTTATATTCAGCAAGTCTATTTTGAGTACAACATAAAGCCCCATCACTGGTAACTCTTGACTCAGCTGCTCAAGGGCTTTCAGCCAAAATCCTAGGGAGGAGAGTGTGGAAACCAGAGGACACTGAAAATCTGTGCCACAAGTGACTCAGATGCTGCAAGTGGCTTGATCGAGGAGTGTCCAGTGTTGGTGGAGGAGGCATTTCCCACCTTAGCACAGCGACAGGTGGAAGGGAGATCAGCATGTTCCGCAACTCAGATGGGAGCTGCAAGCTCTGCCGGGAGGGGCCCCATAGGGCCAGACACGGAGTCTATTGAAAAGCAAGGCACCCATGGGGTTGTGGAGAATGAAGAAGCATGAAGAGGGGCTTGTGTTACTAACTTGAGAGTGGAAGGGATATCCCGAGGATCTCTGAGTAAGCTGGGAGGGACCCGTGGCTGCAGAGAGCCTGAGATCACTGCGATTATGACCCCTGGTTGTTAATTTTATCCCTTGGGCTTCCAGGGCCTGGGAAAATACAGGTTATTCTAGGGAATGAGAACAGAACGACTGATAGCCTTTGCAGTTTTTATGCATTAATAGAAGATGCTATTTGATTTTGGTTCTTTGCCCAGCATAAGAGATCCCAGGGGGGGCATACTTAAAAGGAAAGCCAAGCTAATCTTAAATAAAAATACAATTTTTTATTTTATAAACATGAAAATTATGTAGCACTCAATAAAATGTGTTACCATGTAAACATCTGCTATATAATATGATAAATAAAATAGGTTAATTCACCTTGGAAGAAGAACTTGAATTTCACTTATTATTGGAAGACTTTGAAAGAACGTTCAACACGAATCTCTCTAAGGAAGATTAGCAGTGGTCTCTGATTTAGTGGTCGATGGAGCATGTGAGAAGGGGAAGGAGCACCTTCATTGCTGACCAGAAATGATCACCTTAATGGTATTTTCAGATATTTACAGAGCACATGGTTGTCATTGGGCCTTGGACTTTTACTGGTCAGACATAACGTATATATCAGAATGACAGTCACACCAATCTTAATATGGACCTTGTCTGAGAAATAAATATGTTGCAGATAGGAATGAAGAATTCACAGAATTTTGTTTGGCTTCTTCGAAATGTAGATTTAGCTGCCAACGTTGGTTCCAAAAGAAAACTTATGTTCTGTACATTCGCTCAAGGCAATGAATAAATTTCCAATAAAACAAACAGTTCTTTCCCTGGGGTTCTTTCCTTCTATCTTCAAGTGGTATCATGGAGAATTAATTGCTTCATAATCTCACTCACTATAGCCTATCAAATTAAAAATGGTTACGGAAAAACAGGGCTTACCGTCTATCACTGGTTTTGGCTGGGAACTTTTGAGGCGCAGTGAAGGCCGGAAGCGGGTTCGGTCGTTGAAGCTCCAGCTCTTCTGCACTTTGGTGGGGCTGCCCTCGGCTGTGATGTCGGTGCTCGGGGACCTCCTGTCACCTACTGAGGCTTGTCGGCTCTTAATACTCTGGCCCCTTGGGCTAGCCATGCGCACTCGCTCCTTAAAACTTAGCTTCTGACTGTGGAGAACAGAGGCAGGATTATTGCATTTCAAGCAATTTCTTCTACTCCACTTGGGTAAATAATTTGAGGAAATTGTATATGGTCATGTATTTCAATAGGCAAAATGTTTTCAGCAAGTAGGAGCATTGTAATATATTTTCCCCATATTGAAAACTTGAGCTTTATTTAATCTGGATGCTTGAATTCATTTGAGATCCATCTCATTCTACAGGTTTACACACCTTCCTTGGATTCGTCACAGAAAGGACTGACACCAGCAGTTTGTACACAATTACACTGGAGATAACCAAGAACTGGTTTGGAATTCACTTTAAAAACAGTTGAGTGATTTTAGCTTTAACTTTAACTTTTGAGATTTAAAAAAAGCTATTTTTTATTTAGGAGCATATCTCTTTGTAATTTCTAAACATTTCTACAGGAAAATAGGGATGACAGTTACATATATACCTACATTCGGCATGCATTTTTATATTCCAAGCAAGGTTACGATATCAATAAATTCATGCAATCTCATAGCAGTTGGTAGCACTGCATACATAATATTAGACATACAACACTTAACATTACATTTCTTTTATGCTTAGATTCATTCTCGAGAGACAAAAAAACCACGCAAGTTAGAACAGTCCCAACATATAATGAATGTGATGATTGATTAACAGAATGAGATGTTATGTTCACTAACACAATTTCCCGCTATAAAACAGGTTATTGATTTGCTGTGGCAGCTACTGGTAAATTATATTTGTTCAGGCATTCAGTTTTCTGATGCCAGCTAATATTGAATTGTTGTGGGCTGATAAAGGAAGCATTAACAACAACAAAATCCAAAGCACATCTTCACACTTTCCTAATCAAGAGATGTGGTGTGATGTGCTGGGAAGGGCAGGTGGGAATCAGACATGGGTTTTGCAGTCCTCCTCTCTAACATGGAGATAAAGGTAGCAACACAGCTAAGGGATTTTTGTGGGACTCGAATGAACTGTAAAAAGTTTTGCGTGCCCATTTTGTTTGTCGTCTTCTTTCATTGTTTCTGGCTGTTTATTAGAAGGTGACACTGTCATCGACGTGAGAGGCCCAGGACTCTGCAGGGCCTGAAGAAATGACGGGGGTCTGCGGGGAGTGGGGTACACAGGCAGCGTTCTCATAGATAAGGGTTATCTGAGATGCAGTGGCGGCCTTGTCTTTTCCACTTACCGCAATGTCCACTGTCCCCAACTGCAGCATGCCAACAGCAAATGTGTTTAGTGGATATGTGTTTTGCAGCTAACAAGAAACAATAACATTTATTTTTCTATGCCTAGTTGCTTAACAAATGATATTCTCAAAAGGCACCATGTTTTATGTGTGTTTACATGAAAACAAATCAAATCATGATTATAGAGTTCTGGAAACAATAAACGAGTTGATCATGCAACTGACAGCCCCCCTCTGAAATGCAGACACAGCTAAGTCTGGCACGACTAGGGGAAGGCACATGCAAAGGACAGGCTGGGCAGTTTTGTGATGCAGTCAGGTGGGTTCAAGGGTTCTTTACAACAGTCCCATTAGTCGAAGGATTTATCTGTACTTGACAAACGTGTGATTAATTGACAGATTACATGAAACGAGAGCAACAATAACATCATAAAACTGCATCTTAATTCCCAGGCTAGGTTCTCTATGTCATCCAAAAGCCTTCGATTATTTAAACAAATCTGTCAAAGGGATAGTGCCCAAAACGCATACTTTTCTCAAGCTTTTTTTATTTAATTGTAAAAAATTCAAATCTGTTTTTAGTTTTAACACATCTGTTCTATAATTTAAATTTATGATCTGGTTCAGGAAGCATATGCTTACTTCTGCACCTTTATTTAGATTAATGAATGGCTCAAGTTGACATAGCTATCATTACAAGTGTCTTCACTATACTTACTCTTAACTATTATTTTTTCTGGAACTAACAGATGCTAGTTACTATAAAAGATTGGGTTTAGTTAATAGCAAATTATCTTCTCAAACTTTCAAGATACATTTCCTTCCTATGCCAACTAAATAAACAGGAAACTGATAAAAACATCATAAAACCCACTTAATATGAAATTACGTTTTTTCCTTTTTAAAAGTTTCAATTACTAAAAAAGTAAAAATGTCTAAAATAAAAGTATTAGCATGAAATCCATCACAGTTTACATTACAATAACAAAACATTTAAAAAATTGCTCCTATGAAAATATTTTAAAAAATTGCCTCTATGAAACATTTAGACATTACCCCTACGAATTAATGGAAAGTGGGAATAATATTCTATGAATCTCAGTACCATTTAAAGCACTTAAAGTTGATATATTAATAAACAAAGTCTAGGTACCATTTCCCTTTTTCTCCTTCCAAACTACATGGGTATTTGCTAATATCTACTATTTTAAAAAATTTTCAAGAATTATTTTAAAATAAACTCTGCACATCACACTTTAAATTAGAAAAAATTATAATGTTTTCACTTTCTCTTTTTACATAATTGTGTGATGTCAGGAATAAAATCCTAATCCAGAACTTTAAAGCAGGCAAAATTTTCTTTTCCAAGGAAAAGATCTGTTCTTGTGTCCTCTTACAAAAGCTCATTTTTATTACTTTTTCTCCTTTGTTTCCGCTTTGAAAATCAACAGAGCATCTTGATTAGAAGACTATTAAACTGATTAGGTGGCTGTTATTGAAAACACACATTGATTAAAAATATAGATTCTACGCTGGTACACTAAAGTTTTCATTATTTTCCTGCTTTTTTTGGTGACATCTATAAACACGATTTTTGAGGAAGATTTATGTAACAGTGTTTTTAGGAAGAGATTGCCAAAGATTATCCCCAGGAGACCAACAGGGAGGTCTCTCTTTAGGCAAAGTAACCAAAAGTCGCTGTGGTCATTGATTGGAGCATCTTTCCTAGTGTGCAGTCCCACGTTCCCAGCTGAGGACCATGCTCAGGGGAGCCTGCACAACCACTCCGCAGGGGAGTTGTCCCTTTTCTAGCAACCAGACGTAGCAGTTAGACAAGTGGCCCAGCATGCAGCCTGCTACCGGATGTTGTCTGCCAGGGAACTGTGTGGCATCATCCTAACCCCACAGTAATACTCTAGGGCTTGGAATGCTGTAGTTATTGTTATACTTAATTAGGGTTTTAGCCCTTTATGGGATAAGCACTTTGCAAATTCTCGCCTCAGGCACAATATGGCAGCTGAGCCATCACAATCCAGTGCGTGCAGCAGCTCAGCAGTTGTCCAACCACAAGGAGGCGCCAGAGGGCTGACTGCCAATGCTAACGCGGGACGCTGCCTGTTTGAACCAACGGTGGAGAGAATCAAAGCAGGCAACAAGCAACAAGGAAAATTACAAGCGGGTTGAAAACCTCATTCGAGAAGTCCCTAGGAAGAGTGAGTCTCTGAACAGGGCTCAAGTGGGGTGGCGGTGTAACCTGATCATGCACCTGAGGTTAGTTGGCATTCTCAAATCTCATGTCAATAGCTGGGATGCTGGGTACCTCTGCTTCCGTGAGGTGTACATTCTGAAGAGCTTCTGCTTATTACTACAGAACTTACTAGGAGCGAGGGAAATAGAGCAGCACATTACTAAGTATTTCACCAACTAGGAAAGTGCTTAGGGAGTTTTTCTTTCTTTTTATAAAAACAAAGCCCTTTGGCTTTATTGGTTTTCACATATAAGTACACAGACTATTTAAGCAGTGAGTACTATGTAACTTAATTGTGCTGCCTGAAATATATCCAGTGATCTTAATGGTTAGGTTGAAATAATTAGATTTGAAATAGGCATTACAAATGATGGTAGTCTGTGTTAGCCTCTGTTTCATATCAAAATAAAAATATAAATATTTTAGACTATAGTAACCCCTGTAATAAATATCAATACAGCTTAGTATAAATGATTGAAGAATAAAATATTTTAAAACTTTTAAGAATAAATATTTACAGACATCAATGAAGTAGGTAACATTAATTGCTTTGAAATTTAAAAATGTAAGTTCTGGATTTGTGTGAAACACCTGCAGTTACGGTTAATATAGGAAACAGATCATCAGATAGAATACATGTTTGACAAAATGGAAGAAAAGATTTTAGGTTGTTAGTTTGTAAAAGGAAGTACATTTCTTATTTTAAGTCTTATGATGTGTTTTTAAAAAACTAAATCATTTCCCCTCCATCAATAAATGTGAGCAGGAGATACCATTTTGAAAAGATTGTTTTTGAAACAACCTAACATTTTGACAATAAGGACACAAGCTGACTATGCTGGAAAAAAATAAAGTCTAGTTTTCCTAAGTTTAGTTTAATAACACATGCAGATCATTCATTGCACACAGAAGAATGAAAACGCAAATAATGGAAAATAAATGCAGAAGAAATATAAGAACACAGTCTTTTCCACCAGTGTTCTAGAGTTCTCTCCCAAGAGCCACACACTGCCTCAGAACCCAATAAAGCCAACCACGCAGGAGCGGTTCAGACAAAGCACTCAGTGGATCTCAGCACAAGATCATAATGTAATAAAAGAATGTCATTTGTGCCTTAACTTTTAAGACATGCATCTTTATCTTCCAGGTACCTGCTAAAGCAACTTTAGACAGTCTACTGTCTACGAAGTCTAAAAGGGTTCTAGTAATGCTTTATAAAGTGCAATTAAGGCAGTTTAACTATGAAGCAGGTACACAGCCAACCATTGTTGATTAAGAAGACAGGCTACGCAGAGGCAGTGAGATTTACGAACAATCCCCAAGTCTCAGATGGTATAATCTGCTTTTGTTAGGTAGAAAGAAGGAAAAGCCCTTTTGTACCAATGTGATGGCTAACTGACCACTATTTCATGACCTGGTCAAGGAGGAAGGGAGCACAACACAGGAACCTCAAGGTGAGAATACTGCGTTAATCTGGCCAGATGGGTTCACAGGTAAATTCTATTCTCTGAAAATGGCAGTTTAAAAAAATGGTTGGAAAAATTATTTCTTGGGGTAATTAATTAGAATAAAATAAGTAAACACATTTACCACCACACATACGAGATTAGAACTATTTTAGTGGGAAGACAGAGGAAAAGAAATGAGTAATTAAATGATGCTAAAAATGTTGTATTTATGGTCTAAGTAGAGGAAGAACAGAGCGGGCTCAGTTGAGACTAACAGTAATTTGCACCTGAATCTGAACAAAAGAGAACCAAAGAAACATTATTTTCACTATTGCTCAGTTGAGCTATATTTAAAAACCTGTTCTGGAGACAGTTGGCTTGTATTTTTAAAGACAATTTTTAGATCTGTCGCAAACAATGAGATATTGTTCCTTAGTTGAAAACATAGTAGACAAATTTTGTTTAAACATACCCTAACCTCATTATAGAAAGACAAAAATCTTCTCTTTTTAACGAGGACATTCCAAAGCAGGGAACATAGTTAATTAAGGATTATATGAATGTGTTTGACACCTTAATCCATTCTGCAGAAAGAAAAGCCTCTCTGTGTACGGCCCTGTCTACAGTTGTCGGAGAGAAGTGCTGGCCGTTGTGTTGAACTCATCTACACGTAGGTTACTCTCAGTTTTTAACACTAAGACAAACCACGAGGAAGGATTTAGGAGATTCCAGGCTCTGAGATAGCTGAGAGATAAAAAAGTTGGCTCCCACTTGAGCTGAAGCTTGTCTATTTTGCTTATCTGAATTACCATCAATAACTCAATGGCCCCAAGGGCAGTAAAACACTCTGCAGTTGGGCAGTGTTAATCGGTTCATTTGAAATGGGGTCAAGCATTAATTAACAATTTTCTGGACCCAGCTCTGCTCTTCTCTAAGGGATAACTCTCACTGTAAATGCATTTTTCTTTGTGCATATTTTGCTTGGGTAAGGACAAATTTGTTATTTTCTAAGACAGTACTGCTGCTATTGTTATTACGGTAGTCTTTCTGCATTCATTATGCAGTATGATAATTCTGCACATGAAGCACAACAAGGTGAAAGCTAAGGTAATATTAAAATGGAAGCTTCTGCTTATTTCCTTTAGATTTTGCAATGTTTTTATGATTTTTCATTTTCTCTCTTTTTATATGTCTCCTCTTTTCTCATTTTTCTTGGTGTTTATCTCTCTTCACATAAATTACTTGAGGTCAGGGACATTTTATCACTCTATCCAAGAATTATTTCTCAAGGACATTCTCTGTCATAGCTTTCCACAGGGGGATATGATAGATAGTTTGGGGATAGGAGACCTAAGTGTAGGAAGTGTGAGGCATTAAGTGAAGTATCTAGGCTAAGTCACAGTACAGGACTTGTTTCAAGGTGACCATATGTCCAAAGACACAAAGAAGCAAGAAATTTCTGCGTGTGATTCTCTGTGGTTCTGTACATATTCAAACCTATGGGTGAGTTATCTCGGACAACCTCAGCCACAAGCATGCTGCATAGATTTAAATGTTTTAGATATATGTGAATATCATAAAATTTAGAAAATTTGGTTAGCAGTTTTTTTGAATGGTGACAGCTGACTAGGAGGCTCATTTTTGGACTGGTGAGCAGAAGCTCAATAGGACATTTTAATTTGTCTTTGTTTTCTGCCATGTTAACATTGAAAAAAGGTGCAATATCATTGTGTCAGCCCAAGGTGACCCCTCACCCAGGACTGCCATAAAGGTTACACTTATTTGAGAACCTCCGCATGATTTACAAATGTCTCCTTTGGGTATCAAAAGCTTTATTTTGGAGGATGAAACCAAGACAGGGGTTCTTACTCTTAAGTGGCTCTGAAGTTAATAGATAATCTCTGTCCTTAGGATTTGGAGACAAATCACCCTTCGAGAGAATTTGTAAATCGATAGCTCTTGAGTCAAGGAAAGCTTTTCAAATATCAGCAAAGAGACTAAAACATAGCTTATAATGGCTATGCTTTATTTTGTGTAACTTTTTTCAAGTAAAGTCACAACAGAAAAATGGTGGGATCTGCAAGGAATCTAGAAAGAGGACTGAAGGGTTAGAATTGGTCACCTTGCCTATTCCAGTATCTATGCAAAGAATAATCTGAGTCTAATGACTAAAACTGCTCTTTGCTAAAAAATATCTCTAAATGGAAAAGAGCAACTCTTTAGGCAACTAAAATGTTCTGGAAGTACCACGAGGAACATCCAATGCTGTTGGCTCTAACTCCATGGCTACCAAATAAGACAAGAATCTTTAATGCCATCCCCTGGGTAGGCTTACTTACTCAGAGGAGTGCCTGATGTTGTATGTCCTACCATGTCTATCTCCCATCATAGATGAATGCATTTATGTTAGGATTTGTGAATTTTTTTTTTTTTTTGAGACACAGTCTCACTCTGTCACCCCAGGTAGAGTGTAGTGGCGTCATCATAGCTCACAGCAACCTCCAACTCCTGGGCTCTAGCGATCCTCCTGCATCAGCCTCTCAAATAGCTGGGACTACAGGTGCGTGCCACCATGTCTGGCTAATTTTTTCTATTTTTGGTAGAGACGGGGTCTCGCTGTTGCTCAGGATGGTCTCGAACTCCTGACCTCAAGCGACTCTCCGGCCTCAGCCTCCCAGAGTGCTAGGATTACAGGCGTGAGCCACCGCATCTGACCTGGATTTGTGAATCTTTTAAAGCACTAACATAATAGTAAAATGGGTAACCTCTACCCCACATGAACTTCTAAAACTAATTTCAGTACTGCATAAATGCATTATGATTAATGTCATTATTATAACAGTACAAAGCTAAAGGAACAATCCTTGGACCCCCTTGGCCACCACCAAGGGACTAACTCTGGGCAGGTGGATGCCTTCATTTCCTTTCTACTGAAACAAATGGCAATGACAGGAAAAAACCTGGGTCCCTTCCCTTCCAGGCACCTGGGATTCTCCTGATGGTTCTGCCTCTGCCATTCCTCACATCTCAGTGCTGGGATCTACCTGGCTCTGTTTTTCAGGGCTTTGCTCCCAAATCCAGACCCTTCCTGGTACTCATTCACACATCAAATTTTTCTCTTTCATCTCCTATTCCCTATTTCATTTGCTATCCCCAGAGGTCTAACTCTCTGCTGTGCAATCTGATAAAGCATTTCCATCTAAGACATGAAAGAGTGCCCATAATTATTTGGAGAATTTTGAGGGGGGCTACCTTAAAGGATGGGTGAGGGAAATCTCTTATTTTGAATCAGATCACCTGAGTAAACCTCAGCACTCAATGGGTTGGAGATGTCACAGAGAGATGGTTTTCATCTCCTATACACAGTGTCCTCTAAACAAAAAAAGACTTTTTTTTTTTTACTCCAAAAGAAGGACCTGAGCCTATAACATTCAGGAAAAAAATTCCCTTTTTTCACTTTCTGGATCACTTAATTTGAATACTTGGATAAGACTCTGTCTGGAAAAATAGCAGTGGCAGCAAGGACTAATCAAAGGCCGTAATTATTCCACCCTCCTCCCCGAATGTTCCATGCCCTGCAGATTGTAAAAAAAAAAAAGGCTGTGAGAGAGTTATGGAAAGACACTTTGCTCCCAAGGGAGAAAAAAAAATCAATAAAGAAGCAACTTTTGCAGGCAATCTTGTGAAAGGTCACTTTTAATCATCTTGTATTTGTTGATCGATTTTATTCACATGAGACACATTTAAAACATCTGTTAGGCATTAGATTTATAAACAAACATGTAGCAAAACAGAAATCACAAACCTGCTTGATGCTTCCCCTTGTTCTTTCCTTCAGGTGCGTGCAGACAGAAGAGAAATGATGATAAACCGGTGAATACATTTATCGCACTTGATAATGGCCGAATTGGAGATTGGGGAATCAAGTACCTTAAGTAACCCTTTTCAGACAAGATCCACAAAAGCCATATATAAATGTACCCAACTTTTTCACACGTTCCTTGTGGCACAGACCTGAGATAGCACAACATTTACTTGGCAAAGCCAACTATGCTCACATATAACCAAAACCCATAGACTCTTCATGAGCCAGTTATCCATGGTTAAGAGAGAGTGATTCTCATCTAACCGGCATTAGCAAAGACTCTCACAATGTTATTGGTTACAATGTGGATGTAGTGCCTGTGCTTTAGGGAAACTTTTGGGTTTCTACATCTAGATTCATTAATGTGTGACCGGGGCCTGTACCTTAGTCACTTGTTGAGGCAGATTTTTTTTTTTTTTGTATTACATAAAGTATGGATTCCTATGGAATAAATCAGGCACTTAGAAAAATCTATCGGAACTCTTTAAGCTTACTGTTGGGGTGGCATTTTTTTTTCCTTTTCTTTTCTTTTTTCCTTTTTAAGACAGGCTCTTGGGCGGATGGGGTGGCATTTTTAATAACTCATTTTCAGCAAATTTAGGTCCAGGCATCGTGGTGTGGAGCTCCTACTCTTTGCAAATGAGCTGCGTGCTGTTGGGCAGGCACCTTACCTTCTTGTGGGTCTTGGTTTTCTTACAAGTAAATTGAAGGCATTGGGTTAATAATCTCTAAATTCTGACTTCTTAAGATACCACATGGCATCCTTGGAGCTTGATAATTCCTCATAGCTTCATAAATTATCTGACGCATTCCCTAAAATAGCATATTTACCTATGTTTCACCCTTTGCATACACTTCAAACTCTTTGAAAAGAAAATCAATAAAAATATTTCCTTCCATAAATTCTTCTGTTATTAAAACAAAACTTTGAAATAACAACTGCTAAGACCTCTGACTTGTACCTGAGAGACAATCCAGACCTGAGAAGAAAGTAATAAATGGCTGGGTTGTGTCCCTGGCAGGTTTGAGTGGGTCCGGCATGCCTCTTGCCCTGCACCTCTCTCCTGCGTGGTTATTTCTTAGAACTCTCTCCCATCCTGTTCCCTGGGTGGAGTCAAAGCTTCCCATTGTATCTCTAAAACTATGGGGAGCAAGAGCATGGGGTTGGTGCTTTTTAATGATAACAACACCATTGATGCTCATGATGATGGTGATGCTGGTGCTAACACAATCTTTTCCCTGACCACCTGTTTAAAATCGTAGCCCCTGATGCTGCCTAAATTCCTTCCCTATTTTACTTTTCTCCTTAGCATTTATTGCCATCTAATCTATCCTATATTTTACTTGTTAAAAATTTTTATTGTCTATTCCCAGCATCCCTTTAATGCATACTTCCTAAGGCCTGAGATTCTAACTTCCTTGTCTTTTTTCTCTGACTGCATTCCCAGTGCCTAGAACAGTGCCTTGCATGCAGTGGGTGTCAATGAACATTTTTAGAATGAATACATGAATGAATGAATGGTCATTCTCCTCAGAAGTTCTTAGGCTTTGAATGCTACAGGGAAATAGACTAGGTAAATAAAAAGCAGTTTTTGTCTCTTTCTTACTGCATCACTCTGCATTCAGCAAGCCAGCTAGTTATAAATGTAAAAACATCCCTCTAAGTCATTATGAATTATTCTCTTCACAGACCTACAAACTGGACGAAAGTGGGCTTGCTTTCTAAAGCAAAGGTTCTGAACTGGCTTCAGGAGCCTGTGAATACATCAAAATTGTAGGCGAATTTTTAATTTTTTTTTGTGCATCAAATATTTCTCTTGGGAGAGAGCCCATAATTTCCATCACATTTTCACTGGCTTAGCAAACAATAACAACAACAGAGATCAAAACCACTGCAACCTGAAACAAGGAAGCATTGCTAGAGGGAGAGGTGTCAGGTCATCCAGGTTCCCATGAACTTTACCAGTGACCGCTCTGTCATTCTGGACAATAACTGCTCTTCAGTAAGTGGGACTGAGCCAGAGGACAATGAGCTTGCAGGGAAAGGAGAGTGAGGGGAAGATTGACAGGTATGGTGGGACAAGAAGAATGCAGGTATTGGCATAAGTCCTCCTCCACCATCACCCCCACTTATCACAGGGAAAATATCAGAGGAAAAGAAAGAAATCATGTAAGTAAAATAACAGTTGATTTACTGGGAGAACTTGACTCATTATTAAATAGTTTTTCCAGGCTTCAGAATGACTTTTCATCCAAAAACTGCTAAGTGGGAAGACAAATAATCACATATGATAATAGACTAGTCTTTCACTTGAGAATCCCCTATAGGTCTTCCTACTAATCTTCCTCTTACATTTATCTAGCAGACTTTATAAAGACAAGAAATACAATCCTATATAATTCTCATTTTTGATTCATACCTCTAAGGAAAGAGTTGTGACCCCTTTTATAACACCAAAACTTTGAAAGAGTCCAATATTTGATAAAAGGAATTCAACTGAATTTCAAGATCTAAATGAAAAGAGGATTCTAATCCACACATGCACTCAACAGTATCCATGCTTCTGTCCTTGCTAAAGTTCCATCCTCTGTAGCATCCTGGGATGCTATGAATATCTCTGTCCCAGGTGCTGACGGAGTTTAGACACTGATCTCTAGGAGACATGTCCTGACAGAGCTTAGGAATCATCTTGCACAGCTCTCTTGTCCTTCTCTTTGTGGATGGGAAAACCAAGGCCCAGGCAGGACAGGGAAGCAACACAAGGAATCCTGCTAGTTAATGACAGATCTGCTGCTTCCCGACAGTGCGCATTCTGCTGCATTGGCAATCTCCGTTAAGATGGCTATGCCAAGGACTAAGTCTCGAAGGTCTCTCCAGTTCGTATCCCGTCCAGATCGGTAACAACAAACTGGTTTTTCTGAGTCATGCTGTGAGTCAGGGTACCTTGAATCCCATGAAGCCACTAGGATTAAGGTTTTGTTGGGCTATGAAGGGCAAGAGCTGGTATTCTAAAACACTAAGTCAGATAAACAATTTAATAACTTTGGAGCAACCTGAGGAACTGACTATTCTAATCAAGCTGGGTGACTCACAGCCTTTCTTGTGACTTACTTGCTTTGGTATTTCAATGAGGACTTCTTTAATTAGATGGTGACTATGATTTAACATGTGCTCTGCTAGTTGTTCTGGAGTCCAGGATTCCAGGGTTAAGGGATTCTTTTTGCTTTTTTGTTTTTTTAAAGTTACAGATCACTGTGCTAATCATTAGGACTGTTCATAATTTTTTCGGTTCTCCCCTCCTTCTAGGCACATGGCAGGATTGCACTTTTCTATCCCCTTTGAGTTCAGGCATGGCTGGGTGATTTACTTTGGCCAATACAATGGGAATGGTAGCAATATTACTTTTAAATTTTGAATGCTAATTCCGAATTTTAACCTGATTGGTCCCATTGCCTCATTGTAAACCGTAATACTATCAAGACCTGGATCCTTCTCTTCTTTTGCTACTGATATTAGTTTGATCTGCAAGGGAAAGCCTGAGGACCATCCTGTAAGGGAAAGCAGATGTGAAATGACTCCGATAGGCTCAGATGTGGGAAGGCATATTGCTCTCAGAGCATTCTCCTTTTGGGGTCAGGTGATGGGTGGAAGACAAATGATCCTTGTTTTTTGAAGAACTGTAGTGCTTACTTTTAGAATTGTGGTGGGATTTATAGAATTAGATATTAGAAAAGAAGCAAGAAATAGTAGAAGCAAATCTCTATAAAAGTTTACATTCTTTCACTCTTTAATCCCAGTCCGTTGATTGTGAGAAATGATACTGATTTCATTAAGTTTTCTGCCTGAATTGCTACTATACAGGTTTGAATCTCTCTGAGAGCAACAGAGAATAAGACAAGCCAAAAATTGACACTTCTTTTTTTTTGTGCGTATGGTTTGTTTAACAAACTCGAAAAGACTCAACTACAGCACCAGCTGTCACACTGATACCTACTTGGTAGGGCTGCAGGTGTGCAAGGCCTTCAAGTGTGGCTTCCAGGTTGCAATGGAAACAGATTTCTCATCAGCTGCATAACTACGCCAAACACACTGCATGTGGCATACATTGGGACATAAAAAAGAGAAACAAAAGAGAGCAGGAGATAGAATGAAATGAAAGGAAAATTATTGAGTTACTACACATTAAAAAATCTTTTGCTTATTATACTTGGCCCTGATAAATACTCAAGGCAGGAAAAAGACTACTTTGGTATTTTCTGCTGGCTATTAAACATATTCATCCACATCAGAATTGCTTTTCAGAACAACTCACACCAAAAACTAAAGGTGCTAAAAAGTATAACGTAATGCGGTTTTTGAACTGATTAGGGAAAGATAATATATTATCCAAAACAAGAAAAGTAATGATTGACTGGTTCAATAAATATTGATGTCCAAGATACTAATTAGGTAAACTACCTGAGCATGAACATTCATTCCAGGGATTGATCTTTAATCAATATTTGACAAGATAGAGGCAAAGGACTACTGAAAATCCACTATGCAACTAGTAAACTAACTGGTACACTAATGATCACCAGCGTATGTTTATAATTTAATTAATGAGATCCCTGAAGGTGAACTATATGCAATACTTTTAATGCTAAAAATCAAGATAGTAATAACTAGAAGCAGAGCTAAAACAAGATAGAGGGAAATGTATTCTCTAGAAATACAACTGGAAAGCACCTAAGGATTTAAAGTCATGATCTAAGAATATATTTATAGTTCTTTGATGTAAAACATAAGCTCTGTCTATTTCATAAAATTACAAAGTATTTTTATGTGATCCTCATAATCAAGTGTGGATTAAGACCCTTATCTTGCAGATGAGAAAATAAAGGCTCAGATAAATGGAGAGATTTAAACAAGGTTGGTGGAGTTGGGACAATATCTAAATTGCCTGGCTCTTGGTCACAGAATCGCTCCACTGAGATTTTTGCTGACTGCTTGAAGACTGTTGTTGGAAAAGCTTCCATCTGAACTGTTCATTTGAGAGATTGCCTGAACTTACTTTCTCATATAGATTTTGGTAAATTTCTTCCTTTGTCATGAGTTTGCAGACATCCCTAATGACCAAGTATTTATTGCAGTCTCCTCAGGGAAACATTTTTATTATGATTCATTAATCAAAGCATTTTATTTTATGTGGCAAGTCCATTTAAATGGATCGTATCTCTACTATATAACCATCAGCCATGATTTTGAAATCTATAATGAAGAAAAAAGTGATCTAATGATATTGCTTTTCCTGAAAATATCATTGAATAAATGTGTGCTACATAAAAGAGCTAAAAATTGACACAACTGTATGGCAATATCTATTATATTAAGGATGAACATATACATATCCTAAGATACAGCTATACACTCTTAAGTGTATATGAAACAGATATGCTTATTTAGCTTTATCAAAAGATGCGTTGGTTTCTTAATAAACTAAAGCTGAAAATGCCTGCACACCTATCAACAGTAGAATAAATAGGGAACTTGTGGTATATGCACATAATGGAATACTACATGGCAATAGTACGCTATGACTACTCTCAACAATATGGATGAACTTTATATGAATAATGTTGAATAGGAGAAACAAGACACAAAAGAGCTCCTTTCCATAAAAGACAAAAACCAGGGAAAATGAATCTATGCTGTTAGAAGGTAGCACAGTGGTTATCCTTGTGGGATGGGGATTGCGAAAGGGAATAGAGGAGGTCGTGTTCTGTTTATCTGAGTGCTCGTTAAGCAGGAGTGCTCGGTTTCTTTAGCATATGTGCTGTTTTCTGCATGCACATTACACTTCAGTTAACATTTCAGGAAGTGATATAAAAAAAACTAGAGAAACATATAGTAGGACATGAAGGCTTTTTATGTTTTTAAGGAAGGTTTAAATGATTGAAGCAGGGTTCTTGCCTGGAGCCTTCCTTACGTGGTTCATGTTGATTTAATCTGTGGAAATTTGTGCTAAGCATCTTGGCATCTTATGGAGAATAAAGCAATTATCACCATATATCTTGCAATGTTAGTTTTTACAAATATTATACATACACAACTTATAGAATGATCTAGAATAAGCAATAAAAAATGCATGGATTTATTACTGCAACGTCATCTGTAGCAGTGAGGCCCCTCTTCCAATGCTGCAGTGGCATAGAGGGCTGCCTCAATTACACAATTTCCATAGAAGGCATCACATGCACAAGAACTCTGATATTTTGAAAGCAAGACTCATTAGAACTAGAAGCATATTAACAGGTCTGTGAATTATTAGATACCAGTGAAGAAAAATACAAAACAATACAACAAAAAATGGGACCAAGGCATTACCTGTTAACGCTGTAAAGAATTGGGGGCAAAGGAGGCTAATCTGAGAAAATTGAAGATTTTCTTTATAATGACACCTGGCTTCTTGCTCTTTCTCTATCAACTTGATCTCAACAGCTAAGCTCTTATTCCCTTTAGACTCTTCTCTTAAAAATGCCTTGTAAATGAGAGGTACAGAAGGTGCAAGTGGCATCTATCACAGGGCTGACACTAGTTAACAGCCAAAATGAAAGTGGAAAGGGTAACTCCATTACTCTTATACTCTGATAACTTTGTCCTGTCCTCAGCTCTCTCTCTCAGCTAATTGCTCCTAGTAGCTGAATTTCAAGCCCACATCCATATGATTCAGTAGCTGATGTTCCTATATTTAAAGCCAAAATCACATAGCGGTTGGCAAGAGAAAAATAACACCTCAGAGGGATTTCCTATGGTTAATTTACATGGTATATATACTTCAAAGGACAAGTCAACAAGAAGCAAAACGAAAGCCAAATTTACCCTTTCTCAGGTGCTGCCGGTGCTCTAGGCAGCCAGACGGATTTGAACTTTGGCTCTTAATTATATGTGCAATGTCAGAATAATTCAGTTTTTAGGGAGAAATCAGTTGGCATTGTCTGGAGTATGACGTCTATGGCATGTTTGACCCTTTCTGGAAATGGTTCAGAAAGTTTTGCTGACCATGGAAAGGTACAATTAACATGGAGCTTATTATTTCAAGGTATAGAACTTAAAATGTCAGAGTCCTGAAAGATTTAGGATATAAATCAGCAATCCCTTTCCCCATCTCTCTTCATACTAATGTTTTTTCCTTAGTGCGACCCCTTCAATTCTTACAGTTGTTGCTTCTATTTTTAAGAATTCTTAATTGGGTGAGGCAAAGACACAAAGTGTAACTGTAGTGTTTGTACCCTCACAATACCCTGGAATAAAAAAAAAAAAAAAAGAATTCTTATTTTTAAAGGCTTATGCTCATACTTGTATTTCTTGATTTTTCAATTTCAGGCATTACCAATTAACTTCCTACCATGAAAGATAACGACATCGCCCACTTACATGCCCTCTTCCCCTGCTCTTATCTTTCCAACATTTTTATATCACGATTTTTAGCTAAGTTGCAATTTAGTGTTTGTATTACTATGACCACATAGTATTGCTCCCAGTTCAGCAATGTGATGTACTATGGCTACTCTTTTCTATATATTTTTTTTGAGTTGTAATATTATTGCCCTATTTTAATTTCTTGATTTCCCTATATGTACCTATTATGAATACATTCCTGATCTCTCTAACAAAACTATAAAATTCTTCTAGTCGATACATCATGCAATCTTTCAGTTCCATTCTTTTATTTCCTTGAAGACCCTTCTCCTGGAGCTCAGCCTCCTCACTTTGTTCTCAAGGCTGCTGCAGCTGTTGTCTCGGGACTTCCTTTCCCTGTCATCACTGAGACTCCCTTTACTCTTTTCTGCCTGGAATCTCATTTCCTGGATGCCCTTTTTCTCTCTTGGTTTAAGCCCTTGTTTTGGAAGAGCAATTCTAAGTAGCTTATTGAATAAAGGTTAAATGGTAGGTTAATTTTTGAGATTATGCATGTCTAAAAATGTCTTTGTGCTACTCTCCTATTCAATGAGTAGTTTGGCTGGCATAGAATTCTAGGCTGGAAATCATTTTTTTTCTATAATTTTGAAAGTATTGATTCACTGTTTTCAAATTGTAGGGGTACTAAAGAGAAATCCAATGCCTTCCTGATTCTTGATCCTTTGGCTATGTCCTGCTCAGAAAGCATGTAGGATCCTTCCATTTTTTCGCAAGTGTTCTCATATTTCTCTGTGATAATCTAGTTGTAAAGTTTTTGGCTCAAGTGCTGGGCACTTGGTCAGCTCTTTTACTGTGGCCAATCCTGTCTTCCAGTTCTGGAGAATAATGATGTCACATTTCTGTGATAAAATCCTCCCCTTAGTTTCCCCACACTCTATTTGAGGTGCCCCTATTGGATATTGGAACTGCTGGAAGGGTCCTTCAATTTTCTTACCGTTTTTTGTCTTATTTTCTATCTCTATCTTTTTATTCTACTTTCTGGGAGATTTTCACAACTTTATCTTTCCTTCTATTTTTTTTCCTACTGTTATGTTTTTCATATCTAGAATTTTGTTTCTGAGTTTGTTCTTATTTATGACTGAAGCACTAAAAAAGATGTACAATCTGTGAGTAAGTGGCTTGATTGGCGGCTTCACTTTATGGTAACTGGGTGAAGACTAAGTTATTTTGATAGGGGAAGCCAAAATTTCAATATATGATTTCATCTTGGCTCCACCCTGAACTGGCCCCATCTCTCCAGAGGCAAAGCTCTAACATGGAACTTCTGAAGAATCTTTCAGTGCTAATCCCAAGGCTCGGTAATGTATGAGGAGGTAGCCACTGCTTTTTGGGAGGAGTAAAGGATTTGGATCAGACAGCAGGGATTCAAGTCCTAGCTCCTCCTAGGCTTGTCCTGAGGATCAAGTAATATAGTATGTTAGAAGCACTCTGCAAACTGAAAAGCACTTCATGAGTCTTAGTCATTATTAATAAAAGTTGTGACATTTGGGCAGGTATTCAAAACATTACTGAGTTTCCCAGACTGCTCCACTTGAAATGAAAAGTTGGTTTAAATGAATCACGCAAAGATATTGACACAGCTAAATGTGCTGCAAGCTGCTGGGGTTTTAAACTTTTTCCTAAAACCTTGAAATGCTGCTTAATTTAGTTCTGTCACCAACCAAATGACAAAGCAATTTGGGCATCTCTGTTGCCCTTTTAGGAAGATAGTTGCTCTGGCTTAAAACGAATGAGATTGCTTTTGGTCTTGATGTTTTGTGTGTTCAGCAAACCAAATGAGGTTTATTGGGTAAGAAATTAAATGGATTAGTGAATGAGGTTTGCTTTTCAATCTGGTGCATTTGAAAAATAAATCTCTACAGTATATAATTAGGGCCTAAAGCCCTGAATTCTGTCTAAAGACTACAATAAGGAAGAACAATGATCAAATTTAATAATTATATTATTATTCCTATGCTTAATAAATAAATTTCACTTAAATGAGAGCAATTGCTTTTTAAATTAGTAGATTCTATTTTGATTAATGAAACTATGATTAGATTTTAAAAAAGGTATTCTTGAATGTTTCAAGCCTTGCATTTTGTTTTCTTTTTTGTTAAGAATAACATATAAATTGGAGTTTTAAGTGAAAGAAAAATTCATGATTTCACTCTATTGTTACCTACATCTGTACAAGTTTAATTACTGATCACAATATATGTTACATAACCCAGTTCCATAAAATAAAATACTAGGCCTCTAAGGAAAACTGTTTAATCAGTCTCTTCACCTTTTTTGAGTTACCTGTAAGGGAGGCCTTGCCTTGTTTTGGCTGTGGACATATAAATGTCTCTGCTCCAATGATTTGCTGCCGGAATAGCAATTTATTTTCAAGTTCAATTGGAAAAGGCTTTTGCACAATTTAGTAGATGATAATGATAACTTGAGTTAGATCAGGCAAGTTCCTATAGTTCTCTATATTTGTCTTGTGCAATGTGGTAGCCAATAGTCACTCAGAGCTGTTGAACACTTGAGAAGTGACTAGCGCCAGTGATGAACTGAATTTTTAATTTTAATTAATTTAAATTTCAAGGCTGGACGCCGCGGCTCATGCCTGTAATTGTAGCACTCTGGGAGGTCAAGGCGGGCGGACTGTTTGAGCTCAGGAGTTCAAGCTTGAGCATGAGCGAGACCCCGTCTCCACTAAAAATAGAAAGAAATTGGCCAAACAACTAAAAATAGAAAAAATTAGCTGAGCATGGTGGCATGTGCCTGCAGTCCCAGCTACCTGGGAGGCTGAGGCAGGAGGATCGCTTGAGCCCAGGAGTTTGAGGTTGCTGTGAGCTAGGCTGATGCCACAGCACTCTAGCCCAGGCAAGAGAGTGAGATCTGTCTCAGAAAAAAAAAAAAAAATTTTGATACCTACCCACAGCTAGTGGTTACTGTATTGGGCAGCAAAGCTTTATATCATCATCACTGATATATGCATGAGAAATTCTTCAAAGGGCTTGCTTTCTAACAGAACAGCTGATACTCTAAGAGGTTCTTTTTGTGTAAGATGTATTATTGGTTCCATATGTAGACAGGGCTTGCTGCCCAGATGGATGCAAGGGACCCATGGGATAACTTCTGCATTCACAGGTTGAAAAACATTGTTCTAGAGTGAAGGGAAATTAAACCGTAAGAAGAGTAAGGAGAAAAATCAATTAGAAGTATGGAAACACGCATAACCAGTTAAGCAGTGCTAATGGATGAAAGGCTATGAATTCGGGGCCTCGGGGTGTTTTGTGTGTGTCCTAAAGAGTGTGACTCCTCTTTTCATTCTGATGATTATTGTTTGGAGTCGGATCTTACACACCTAGTACTTAGGGATCTTTTTGTTTAAGAAAGTAAAGTTTACTTCTCTTTAGTGCTCTTTTAAAACCTGGAAAAAAAAAATAAAGAATCTCAATGGCTTGCATTGGAACTCATCCAATGGTCCCTTTTCTCATCAATAATTGTAGAATAGCTTCATTTAAAAATTAATGTCCTTATTTAGTGATTATATACAAACAGATCTCCTTCAGGATATCCTCTCCCTAGCTTTTTTTCTGTTGGAGGCACTGCGTATCGCAGCCATAGATAAAGGCTAAGGGTAGGGGTCATGGTGGTTTTCTTCCACCAGTGCACCCACTCAAACCGCAGTCTAAATTAAAACAATGTGCTTGTTTCTACTGCATGAAGATGAGTCTCTTAGGGACTTGAAGCCATCCCAAGCCTCTCCAGTTTAGAAGTTCTGGAGCTTCCACTGCCCGGTTCCATGAAGGGAAGAAACTTTAGATTTCCTGTTTATAAATAAATGCCAACTCTATATTATAGATCTAGCAAAAACTATACTTTGTGATTCTTAACCTGGATCTAGGATGGTTCTACTCCCAAAAGATACTGATGGCAAAAGGAGAAGCATTCCTTTTAGCGCTAAGACGAATCCTGAGTTATCGAAAAGAAAATGAAATGCTAAATAACTACCTATCTATTATGAGCTACCTTCAAATAATATACTTATTGTTTCCTATTCTCAAACACTGATGTATTCCACAATCCCAAGAGCTCTTAGTATAACTATTTCAAGTTATTGCCCTAGATAGCATTAAAGCAATTTCACAGGTACTAAACCTTGACATTCTAAACAAATATGTTGTTCTTTAGGAACAATGCCCGGTTCTGCTCCATCACTTAATGACCAATTATGTTCCACCAAGTAATTCATAAGACCTATTAGGTCATTCCAGGAGCAACACAGCTGCTAGCCTCTGCATGGCTTTGCTGGCACAGTTAATTAACCTGAACAATGCACGGACCATTTGCTGAATAGATATGTTTTTCTATTTAGCAGAAGGTGAACACCTGCCCACATCCAAGACTGTACGTTAAGTTCTGACTTCATTTTTAAAAAAGAACAAAACAGTTGCTCTATCAAGCAATGAAGCACAGAGATTGGGAAATGACCCAACAATCACTTATAGAGACAGATGTTGACATCCTCCTATTACAGTGACATTTACCTGAATGAGGTTGGCGGCTGGGTTTCTTCTTTTCTCAAAGTGTTTCTGGCGATGCTGTTCTTGTACTTTTAATGCAAAGCCTGAGCCAAGAATGCCCTGGAACAAAATACAAAAAATGGTACTTTAAAAAAATTTCGAAAGCATTGTTAAATACCACAAATATAAAAAAACCACTAAAATGAGTCTGAGAGAAGAAATACAGTATGTAATCTGTCCATGAACATGTTATTTATTAAAACAAACACTATGTATAGGACCATGAGCTAAGTTGTTGGGCAATATTGCCATGAGATACGACAACCTGTTTTTTTAGCAAATCAACTAGGCAGCCTCATTTATCATCTTTTGTGCTATAATAAGAGGCATTATAATTACAAATAAAAATCACAAGAAATTTTTTCATGTGTGTGTGTGTGTGGCATTCTTTGTGACATTTCTTTATGCCTAAATTAGAGTGAATGGTCTTATCCAGTGACGGAATGTAGAAGACATGAGTTCTGGCTTTGGACAGAACTGGGTTTTTCATTTGGGAGAGTTAAAGTCTCACTGCTGGCTGGGTGCGGTGGCTCACGCCTGTAATCCTAGCACTCTGGGAGGTTGAGGCAGGAGGATGGCTTTGAGGTCAGGAGTTCGAGACCAGCCTGAGCAAGAGCGAGACCCTGGCTCCACAAAAAATAGAAAAAATTCGCCGGGCGTGGTGGCATGTACCTGTAGTCCCAGCTACTCGGGAGGCTAAGGCAAGAAGATCACTTAAGCCCAGGACTTTGAGGTTGCTGTGAGCTATGATTATGCCACTGAGGTGACAGAGTGAGACTCTGTCTCAAAAAAACAAAAGTCTCACTGTTGTGGACATGGGAGTACTTCTTGCACTTTGATGAAACTCTGAAATTTTATGTTCACTATCCATGAAATGGAAAAGGGGAAGTGGGGAGAGTGTTTAAATTCTGTCCCAGCTGTCGTTCTTCATGAGGCTGTCATTCTACTCCTACCAAAGAAAGTAAAAGGGAGAGGGGGACAGTCATCCAGATGAGACAGACACTCAGTTTTGAGGATACAGAAGGTTTTTCCATTTTGCCTGTTTGTACAATAAAGGCAAGAGCATGGGTCATTGCAGAGCACATTCCAATTTTTCTGTTTTAATTTCACACTTTCAGCATTCCTTAGCTTTTTGGTTTTGGTTCACCTATTCAGATTTTGGGGTTAGTAAGATTAGTATCCCTCTATGTTTATATTAGTTTTATGGCTAGTTTGCCTTCCTTCTGCTTATCATCTTGATCTGCAAAAATTCTGGTTCTTTGATGTCCCCCTCTCTTTTTAGTTTGCTTTGGTCTCATATCTGCGAAACTGAGATACTTTGTCTCAGCCTTGGGTTGGCTTTCAGAGCTTACTAAATGCAGCCTCTGGGCTTTGACCGTAACTCTTGACTGTATCGGCATGGGACTTGGAGGTCTCTTGCTTTCAAGTCTACAGATTTTAATTGCTAGCTATAAATTATTAGCTTTTTATTAAACTTTAAGGAGTTCAACCCTTAGGTTAGAGATGGACATTTTATAAACCCTAAGTCAGTATTTGCCACAGGTAAGGTACGGTTGTTTTTCTTTTCTTTATATTTTTCAAGTAGATCAAAGACAGTGTAGGCTGCCTGGAGAGGTGGTGGGCTTTTCATCTCTGGGAGGTGTTAAGTCTCAGCTGGACAACAACTTGGCTGAGATATTTTTGGGCTCTAGATAGCCTTTAACCTTCCTTTTTATCTTGAGATTCCACAATTCTGAGTACATCTGTGACAATAACCAGACAATAAGTAATGCAATCATGTTTAAAAGACACAATCATACAATAATAGTATTTGCTATTAATGAGAAATGATCTACATTATTAGTTAAAATAAATGGCTGTACCATGAAATTAGAAATTACATCATGGGTTCTGTTTTCCATTTCTCTTCTTTAGTAACTGTCTCACACTAAGCTCTCTATCTCATATAGGTTGTAATTACACAAACTAAGCTTTATAAAAACCTGGTCTTTATAGTCTGGTTTGTAGGTTTAAATGAAATTTTCCTCCTTTTAGAGGTTCTGAAAATGGCTTTCCATTTCCAAACTCAGATCAATTCCAGTCATTTGTAGTTCCTAATTTTTTTCTGCTATTTAAGATCATTTAGGAAAAGTTGATTTATTTTTCTTTTAAAGTCATTTTTATGAAGAAAACATGTAAGAGAAGATGAAACATTCTAATTTCCAGCATATATTTATAAAATGTGTTACAGGTACATACATTATGTGCATGTATTTGTATAATCCACTCATATAAAGGATAAGTCAGATTTTGTAGACATTGAATTAATAGCAATAGCTATCATTTTGAGCACGTATGCGACTGTGAGGTTCAGCAGTAAATCCCCTTTGGAAAATGAAGACAGGCTCTATACAGGCACAGATTTAACATCTGCCAAACAAACTAAAATGTGCTGAAAATCACATTGGTATTGCTTAGAAACATTTGTTAGTAGACGGCAAATGTTTGCTACGTATCTCTTGCCTAGACTATACATTACAGCAGTTATTAAACCAGGTCTGTTCCCTGTCTCATTATGGATCCATTCCAATTTTCTTCCACCTCTTAGTACACAGCTCAGTGGACTGAAATAGAAGTCTGTTAAAATAAGGCCTACTATGATATATATATATATATATATATGTGATATATACATATATCATATATACATATACATACACAAATCATGGCTTATTCTTTGAACAGAAGTGTCATCCCTCCAGACAGTGACACCAATAGACGCAAATGCTTAGAAATTGAATTTTGTTTTAATTCATTTTCTAAGATAACAGGACTTTAATTTTTAGATTTAAGTTTTAGTACTATGCTGAGAAGTGCTACATAACAACACAGTTTAACCTCATCATGATAGTCCAGGAGTTAAAATGATGTCATTAGGGTGGAGACCCTAATCCAATATGACGGGTGTCCTTATAAGAAGAGGAAATTTGGACACAACTGATGTGAAGACACAGTAAGAAGATGGCCATCTACAAGTCACAGAGAGAGGCCTGGAGCACACCCTTCTATCATGGCTCTCAGAAGGAACTAACCTTGCCAACACTCTGGTTTTGGACTTCTAGCCCCCAGAACTTCAGACAATAAGTTTCTGTTTTTTAAGCCATCCAGTCTGTGGTACCTTGTTCAGGCAACCCTAGCAAACTAATGCAGTCATGTAGTTAGTACATGACAACGACAGAATTCAAACTGAGGTCCAGTGCCCGTACGTGGTCTTTTCAGTTTCTTTTCTGTGGTTTTGAGTGGTCTGGGGGAGAACCAGCTAGTCAATCTGGAGTTGGGGACTGGCCATGGAAAGGACAAGAGTGTCCTCTGCACTCATTAACAGGCAGAGGAGCCCCCTGAGCTAAAAGCTCCTCCCTGCTCCCTTGGCTTCCTTTGTAGAGGTGCTCTGGGGTTTCTGCTTAGCAGGGGCTGTGCGCAGCATCCCCTGTCTGGAGCAAGGCTGGAGCTATTTTCCTTAAGCATGACTGCAGCCACCACTTTGACACTCCTTTTCGTTGGCTCCCCTCACTGTCACCCCAGGTGGAGTGAAAGAAAGGGAGAACTTGGGGATGGGAGCAAATGTTAACATTTGGATCAACTGCCTTTAAAGAAACAAGATAAAATGATCCAAAAGGCAAGCTTCATCCATGAAGGAGAAAATAATCAGAAGCTTGGGGGAAGAGAAACATGCTCTTTATTCTGATAAGACACAGAAACTGCTCATTAAGAAAAATCGATGATGATGAAACAAAGAATAAATCATCTAACACTTTTAAAACCCTTTAAGGTCATATGCTTTTCACTCAACTAGATCCGAAGAGGAAAATACTCTGCTTGTGCACATCCGTCTTTTCAGTGGCACACATTATAAACCACATTGGAGGGATCAGTTTAAAAAGAAGATAGCTTTAAATCCTTACAAATGGTTTAAATGTGTTAGTTGCATATCGGCTAACAGGTGATGCCACCTGAATTATTATTTGGTCATAAAGACCTAGCCGATATTATAGTCTCAGGTTTAGTGTTTCCAAGGGAAGATCATATTTTGTAAATTATCCAAGTAGATACATTTAGAAAAGTCAACATTATATCAGAAAAATTATATCTGTAAACATACAGATACATTCTCAAGCATACCAATATGTGAGTGCTCACACTAATCAACCTCTCAGACCTAATTTAAACTGCTTTATTGTTGCAGGAGATACTCACGGCAGGAAGTGCAAAGAACGAAATGCCAAGGAGTGCAAAGCCCGCAGAAAGCAATCTTCCCAGCCAAGTCAAAGGAGTTTTGTCTCCGTAGCCAATAGTTGTCAATGTAATCTAAAAACAAAATAAATAGAACACGCTGCTCAAGTACTTGAGAGGAACGTTAGGACCTATGAACAGGAGGCAAAGCAACGTTTCCACTAAATCATTATTCAACAAGTCTTGTTGGCGCATTTTATTACTGAGCTTTAATTTTCCGTGACGCATAACAGAACTTCTCTGTGTTTAAGGAAGGGAATAACCTACATACTTGTTCCTCCCTTACAACACAGTTTTCCATCTTTTCTAAGTGTATTCAGAGAAAGGTTATTTAAGTAAGTGGATAACCATCAGTGATACAGAAATGATAGTACCGTGGATTTAGGATTGGATCAGTACACAGAGCAATCATTTATGCTAGCTAAGCCTGTCCCTTCATTAGCTTGGCAGGCATTTCCTGAAGGTCTGGCGTGTACAAGGTATGTGTTATGATTTGTAGTGGAACAAAAATGACAGGTACATAGCTCTTGTCCTAAGATATTTACTGCCTGCTAAGGGAGACATGTCACACGCAAATAATTAAAACACAAAATAGGGCGAGACAGGTTTTATGGTAGGGGCACAAATAACCTGCTATGGGAATTCAAGGAACAGATTGATCATTACAAGCTTGCGGGGTTGAGGAGGCTTTACTGGAAAGATGTCATCATACCTGGGCTTTGAAGGACGGGTAACATTTTGAGAGGCAAAAATAATAAAGAGGGTGGTGTAGAGAGGGGAAACAGGTGACCAGGTGCACAGCCATGAGAACAAATAGGGTAGATTCTACAAAGTATTAGTTGTTCCCACAGACCCAAGCGTGGTGCATTTGAAAAGAATTAGTGGCTTTTCAATTTCTTTCATCAGCGTTTTATGGTTTTCAGTGTATAGTGTACATTTTTTTTAGTGTATATAGTACATATATTTTTGTAGTTATTGTAAATGGGATTGTTCTCTTGATTTCTTTTTCTGAAATCTTGTAGTGTGTAGAAGTGCTATTGATTTTTGTGTGTGATTTTGTATCTTGCAACTTCACTGAATTAGTTTATTTGAGTTCTGGCCATTTTTTTTGGTGGAATTTTTAGGGTTTCCTATGTATTAAATATAAGATCATGTTTTCAGCAAACAGGGATAATTTCATTTCTTCCTTTCCTGTTCGGATGCCTTTTATCTCTTTCTCTTGCCTAACTGCTCTGGCAAGGACTTGCAATACTATATTGAATGGAAGTGGTGAAAGAGGGCATCCTTGTTTTATTCTGGGTCTTAGAAGAAAGGAATTCGATTTTTCATTGTTGAGTATAATGTTAGCTGTGGGCTTATCACATATGGTCTTTGTTGTGTTGAGGTACATTCCTTCTATACCTAATTTGTTGAAAATTTTTGTCACGAAAGGATGATAAAATTTGGTCAGATGCCTTTTCTGCATCTAATGAGATGATCTGAAATAAGGCAGGCACAGAAAGACAAAACCCGCATGTTCTTACTTATATGTGGAATCTAAATTAATAGAACTCACAGAAACAGAGAGTAGAATGGTGGTTACCAGAGGCTGGGGGTTGGGGGAATGGGGAGATGATGGTCAAAGGACACAAAGCCTCAGTTAGACAGGAGGAATAAGTTTTTTTTCTTTTTGAGATCTATTGCACAGAATGGGGAATGTAGTTAGTACTAGTGGTTGCACAGCACATTGCAAAATCACCAAGTAAATTTTAAATGTTCTCAACACAAAAAATGACAAGTATTTGAGGTGATAGATATGTTAATTAGCTTCATTTAATTATTCCCATTGTATTCATAAATCATAACATCACTTTGTGCCCCATAAATATATGCACCTATAATCTGTCCATTTACAATAAAAAAAGATAAAGATTAGTGGAAGAGCAGGTGAACTACATATACTAAAGCCAGGTCAGGGAATGTCTTTCAATGTCACGTCTCTCCCATGATAAAACAGTTCCAGAGGCTTCCCACGTTCCTTAGAGCAAAGTCGCAGCTGCTCTCCATGGCCTACGGGGTTCTGCGTGATTGGGCCTCGGTCTACTACTCAGACACGGTCTTCTGCCATACTGTATCACATCCTGCTCCGCCACACTAACCTTGCTGTTCATCAGCACACTACGCTCTTTCTCGCCTCAGGCCCCTTTCTCTTATAGTGGTGGTTTGTAGGGAAGAGTAGAATGTCGTGAGCTCTGAGAGCAGCACCTTGAGTCCCTCTGAGGGTGTGCAAAGATGCTGCCCACCTTCTCTCTGCATGTCTGGGATGAGCACATTTTACTGAGAGCAGGGGACTTGAATAGCCAGAAGCTGGACCTCTGGATTCAACACCTTCTTTTACTTGGGTTTCAGAGGAGCTTGGGAAGTTTCTTGGTTTAAAAGCGTTGGGGCTTTCTGTTGCCAGGCAAGGCTTGGGAAGGATCTGACAGTAGGGTGGCAGTTTTGTTTCCCTCCATGCCACAGAGGGGTTTCCATTATTTCTTGCCTGGAAAGTGCATCATTTCACTCTTGTGGATGGGAAGGGGATGGATGGGCTTCATGATAGAAACAGAAAGGTAGTACCATATATAAAATTATAAATTCTCTAAGGTACACTTACAATAACAAGATGTGAGTCTTCTCCAGGACTACAGAGTGACCCATCTGTTTGATCTGGCTGCAGACTTTCTAAGGCAAAGACCAGTTTCATTTGATAAAGCCATCTGTAGATGAGCCCTGCATTATGATAATCATTGATTTTCTGGACTCTCAGGTCAAGCTGCCCTTGAAGTACTAGTGAGTGTCCTTGGAACAGTACAACCACATTATGTTTCTTTTCTTTTTGCTGGCACTTGGAAGGCCCTGCTAATGTTTATCAGCTGATCCTCTGTACATGAACTGAGCAGTGCTCTTGGTGCCTATTCTCCCATGCCTGTGCTAAACAATAAACCCATTTCTGCCTTCCAGAAAGCTCCTGAGTGTTTTCAGTGGCTGAACCCAGTAATCATTAGTTTCATTTAGGTTCAGAATCAGAGAAAGGGAGGTCCACATAGAACCCAAAGACACAAGCTCTCCAGGATACTCCGGGAGATCCTGGAACAACAGCTTGTTTCAGAGGACCTTGAAAGGCTGCATACATGATCCTCAGGGCCTTGGAGGAAATTGCACTAGACATCACAGTTGAATTGGGCTATGGGGCAGTTAATTCATTTTCTGGAAAAACTCTTCACAGATCTCCAAGAACCCAGCAGCATCCTGATGGCATGGTATGGCAAGATGACTTATTTTATTGTATCTCATCATCTCTGTATTGCAGCTGCTCCTACATTGAGTACCTTGGTGACTCCCAGTCCAAAGGGCAGGTGGTGATTATTAATTACAGTATACAGTTAATACAGTGACAGGGGATGAATGAACGTAAAGAGCCAGAGTTGACTTGGGAAAAAGTAGATGTAGTAATGGAGTACTGCTATAATGAAAAACAAATAAACAAATAATGCACCTCCTTGGAAATAGCATTCTCTTTAGATGGGGAATCCAACATTAAATAAATAATATAGCTCCTCCTTTGAAGATACCTTCATCACCTCATGTTGTGTAATTCCTTGCCAGTTCTACATGTGTGCATGGCATTGGGGTGCAAGGGTTGAGGCCAGTAGGTGATGGTGCTGGAATCAAATCCAGAGACTCTCTGTTCATCTGGGGTGAACCATGCAGATGCTTCATGTCTGCATACAGGCTGGGTGGGTGGAGATGACAGGGATTGGGTGGGTTGAGGATGACAGAAAGAACTAAAGTGTGGTCGGTTAATGGGTTCTCTTTGTACTAATATATTTTTGATACTTCCTGAGTCAAGGCATTTAATTCTCTTCTAATATATACAGTGTTAAAAGTGAATCACAATACATCAGACTTTTACTCTGCATAGCAAATGTGTTTCAAAGGAATTAGTTGAACTATAAAGCAGTTGAATCAATGTAAAATGAATGTTCTTACGAAAGGGCCCCATTATTCTTTGTAGGTGAGATGATGTTCTGATATTATATATTAATGCATGAGAAGATACAGAGAAGCCTTCTTAATGGAACTTCTGTGATGGCTAGTTGGTTGCTTAGTCAGAAATTTGCCTAAAGCAGATAGTCACAAAGATATATATGTATATGTGTGTGTGTTACATATTTTATTTTAAACTAAAACACATAAATGTATTAATACATTCATTTCCCAATATTTCCAATGAAGGATGTATTCTGCAATTGGGGTTTTATCTCATCTTTTTTACATAAACCTCACCCATAATGCATCATTTATTTTTCTTAATTTTAGTGTTTTTTAAAAATTATTTTTTTTAGTGGACTTGACTTTTGCGGGAGCCATCTGAGTGCAGAGTCCTAGATATTTAGGATTTTTTCCCCCATATAATTGTGTGTTCACCCCTGATTTTAAAATATATTTAGCATTTTAGTATATTTAGTATTTTGCATTTATTGAGCTTTTCTAAAGCTTTCTATTTTCATAAAACCATCCATCTTTCTTTCTGTACCATATGTCATCAGTTTATGCAATAATATAAAATTAAACCTTGCCATTATAATTACAAATACAACTGGCATAAAAAGGTTTGGGAATGAACACACTGACTCTTTGCAAGCATGCAAACAATGTTAAGAACAGAATTCTGTGGATTCTAAAGAGCATTCACTGTGCTACAGGCCTCAGTTGACATGTTTCATAGGAGTGGGGAGTGTCATTTAATCTGGCCAGCCAGTGAAGAGCCTCTACTCTATTCTAACACAAATACAATGTTTATATGAATGGGCAAGTAAACGAAATAATATTTTGTGAACTTTGATATTCCTTACACATGTGTGAGCATTAATTTTTACTTGTATACGTGTGTGAGAGATGAGAAGAAGGAGAATAGAATAGATGGATATTTACAACACTGTATTGGGAATTCAGCTGCTCCAAAGGATTTGTGCGCGATTGCTGATGAAACTATGACCAGGTGGGCACGAGTTACTATTTTACCACACATAATAAGAGACCCTTGCCTACGACATCATGGGAGGACATGAAGAGGGAGTCCTTTGAAGGAACAGGCCAAAACCTACCAAAGCATAAACAAATTGAAACCAACAGGCTATCCCTTAAAACTGATGCACCCCAAGCAAAACATAAAAAGAACAAAAAGAAAAAGAGAGTACTTAAATGAAGATGTGAATGGATTCATGGAACACCTAAGACAGAACTCACAGATGGTTCACGACGGGGAAATTATAGCAACAGACATTCAGGAAGGAAGGGAAGAAATTGCAGTTGCTTTAAAGAAGGACAGTCGATGGGAAGGAAGATGATTAAAAAGACGAGCAGCAAAGAAAAATGCAATGGTATGTTTCTATTGCAGAACCTGGTCATGGAGTTGCAGATTGCCCAGCCACCCTTGAAAATCAAGATATGGGCACTGGAATGTGTTACTGATGTAGGTCCACAGAGCATGAAATAACCAAGTATAAGGCTAAAGTAGGTCCAGCTCTTGGTGACTTTCCTTTTGCAAAATGTTTTTGTTTGTGGGGAAATGGGAGACCTGTCTAGATATTGTCCCGATAATTCCAAAGGACTCTATATTGATGGTGGTGGTTACAAACTTCATGGCTCTGTGGAATGTTTTAAGAAAGATTGCCCTGAAAGTTAGAATTCAGATCGAATGGTCACAGTTGGTTGCTGGCAAAGGGAATGAGTACAGAGTATAAAGAAACTGGATACACCTAAACCACAGAAACCCAAAACGAAGATACTTAATATAGTTAATTTTTGATAATGACTAGTACTATTGTTAGTTACCACGTCATTTTTACTTTCTAAACTGGGCCTACTTCACAAATGAGAGCTAGGCTCCCTAGGAGCCACGCCTGTATTATAGATATCAGTAAGTTCTGGAGGTGGGCAAAAACAGTTTTCTGCATTCTGTCCATCAAAGAGTACTTCCACCACTGTTTGGAGAAATTCACTGAAGGAAAAAGAATGAGATGATTAAATTGTATTCTCTAAAAGAACATACCTTTAACAGACAGAACTTAGACATATCTAAGTGGATATATACTAGATTGTAACAATCATCCTTTTTAAAGGCAAAATTATGCATAAATATAAACCACCCCTAACAAAGGGTACTGCTTATTTTTAGAAATGAAGTTTGGTTACACTGTTTTCTAGTGCAAAGTACCAATTTATTATTATAGTAGAAATTTATATATAAGTTGCCACAAAGTCTGTATTTTTAAAATATTGACTCAAAACACACTTGTTATTTGCTTATTTTTCTGAAAAAAAAAAGACACACTATATTGGGCATAATTTCATTCTTGACCTAGTTCCAGAGCTTATAAAAAATATGCTAGTTATCACATGCAGGATACATTAAATTTTTATTTTAAAAAATCTTCCAGGATTTTTACTCGTTGACTTTTGAATATGATATTTATAATATTATTGGAAAGGGCATGAAGTTTTGAATTTACTTATTAAAAATAAACTACAAATTATGAATTAAAAAAAATGTCTAACATCTGTTTTTCAGTGCAGTTTTAGGCAGAGTAGTAGGACTCTCACAGAGTGAGAAGATGCCATTTATTGCCACACTCCATGACTTGAGGTAGAAGCTGGCAGGTGCATTCTCCAGCTGCGGTGTGACAAGACGGATCAGGGTCTGAGCAGGTATGGCCCACTTCGCTCTGTTGCCCGACCTCCGCTGGCCTCAGGAATCCTTGGGAGTGTGTGCCATCTCTCCAGTTGGACCATGTACTTGAAGGTGACTTGGCAGATGGGAATAACTCAGATAAATTTCTTGCCCTCATGTTCCATATGCTCAGTTGCAGTTATGCAGGCGAAAAGAGAAAATTTCTCAAAATCTTTATGTTGCAAATGTCGGCATATAGTTATCACTGTAGTAGCACAATCTGAGGTGGAGTGGGGGCACCTCAGTGTGTTTGGCAATCAATAATTCTTCCTCAGAAATAATACTGTAAAGCAAATAAAAATTCTGATCCAAGCTTTCTTGACTCTTTTTTTTTTTAATGGGATGGCAGATGTGATGGTCAGATTATAATTTAGACACTGGTTAGGCTACAGGTTTTTTTTTTTTCAATAGCAGGTTTAATTCCAGATCAGGAGACATAAGTCCTTCCTTTTTTTCTTCAAGTAACAAGATCAACAAATATTTATTGGCCTGATTTTGAAGAGAACATTATGAACACTAGTTTAGCTAATACACTCATGTGAACAAGTTAAGAATATACTGTTGGTAGATTTCCAATGCACAGCATAATTTCCCCATAAGGAAGTCCTTTAAGGAAGGATGATTCATACCAGCAGTTTGTCAACCCTCCTCTGTCCTCCCCTCCCTTTCTCTTCTTTCTCTTTTCTTTTCCTTCCTTCCCTTCTCTTTTCCACTCTTCTCTCTAGATACTTCCAGAGCACCTTGTTTCAGATAGTGGGTGGTCACAGAATCGGTGTAGTCAATTTTAAAATTTGGTCGCCTTGAACTAGTAGATCAGAAAGGTTTTCAATCTTCAAACATCAGAATCACCCGTGGTGGTGGCATCGTATAATTTGGGTTCTGCTGTGGTAGCTCAGAGCACTGGCATTCCATACTGTCCTTCCAGACTGGTGGTCAGATACGTAACCACAGTAATGACTGACATTTGCCCACTGCTTGATAAAGCACATCTGCATGCCCTAATCTCATTTCATACACACAGCGATTTTGTGTTTGGGTGATATCATTATCTCTATTTTACAGAGATATTAATGATTACTTAGTATCATACTTCCAGTAAATCATAACGTTGGGGCCAGAACCCAGGTCTCTTGACTCTAATTCTTCTATTCTTTTCAAAACAGCATGTGCTTAATACTTATGGAATAATGATCACTGAGAAAAAGCGTCCAGAGTCACATGTGAGAAGATGTCATTGAAGAAACAGATCTCACCTTAGGAAAGAATTCCCCAAAGAGGCTTACAATAATATATTTCACAAATGCATACCATTAAGGTAGGCATGGAACTTACAGATGCTCATAACAGCTAGGATTTTTTGGTGGGTAGCAGCTGGGATACATGCATCTCAGTTTTTGCTTGGTAGCTGATAATTGTCTTGAATAGTTAGGGGCTGGTAATGCATCTGCAGTAAGAAACAATTATTAACTTTAGTTATTAAAAAAAATTTTTTTTTGAGACAGGGTCTTACTCTGTCATCCAGGCTAGAGTGCAGTGGTGTCATCATAGCTCACGGCAACCTCAAATTCTTGAGCTCAAGAGATCCTCCTGCCTCAGCCTCCTGAGTAGCTGGGACTATAGGCGTGTACTACTGTGCCCGACTAATTTTCCTTTTTTTTTTTTTTATAGAGAGGGGGTCTTGCTCTTGCTCAGACTGGTCTCAAACTCTTGGCCTCAAGCAATTCCCTGCCTCGGACTTCAAAAATGCTAGGATTACAAGCATAAGCCACAGTGCCTAGCTAATTAACTTTAATTTAATAAACCAGTATTAAGTCAGAAAACAACAGTTTATAAGATGTTGCAGAAAACATTTTGTACTGGTGAACTCAAGGTAAGGAGAGTTGATTTGCTGAAGGGTAACTGGTATTATCAAGGACAAGGGTATCTTTTTTCATTCTACAAATTTACACAATTTCTTATTCTTAGATTTTGCAGGGGGATGAAACTCATGGCATATATTTGGGATGTACAACATGTTGAGTGCAAAGTATACTACATTATATTCATAGAACCTTCCATATGGTTTGCTTCTAGAAAGATTGTAAGATTTTCAGCATGAATTCTCAGACTAACTCTGGCTGATACAAAATTCTTTCTCTTGCCTGAGGTAATCATTTCAAGCACATGGTCTCAGGTGGAGTCTGTGTTCATATGCTTACTCAAGAGTAGATTTATGCTCTCTGCTGCTGTATGCATTGTTTTTTTAAACCCACAACACTATCTTCATGAAAGGAGTAGCAAGAAATAGAAAAAGGACAAACTGGCCTTCAAGAACAGGTCATTACCCGAAAAATTACTTCAGGAAAACCTGATCTTAAGTTATTGCAGAATGCATCTAAAGCAAATCAAAAGGAGAAACATAATAACAAGAAAGGCGATAATAATAGAAAATAACCCCAGGAAAACCCATTCTTAAATTATTTCAGAATAAATCTAGGACAACTAAAAAGAAGACCAATAATAATAATAGGAAAAATATTAAATGGAGCCCCACCCAGCAACCGGAAGATCCTCCTTTGCACTAGCCGTCAGCGCCTCCGCTGCTAGAGACACTTCCCTCTTCCATTTTCTGCCATCGGTGCTACTTTAGTTGCCACTTCAGAACCAGAACATCTTTTCATCACAACCCCCGATTCCCAAGCCCCTTCTGTGCTTAACCTGTGGCTCTGCATTGAAGCACAGAGCTCTTTTTCGTTCCTTTTGTTATAAAGGTGTTTACACGCACAGCAGCGACGTCTACACCAACGATAGCCATCATCTTTGTTGGGCACTTGCTATGTTTTTGGTACCAGGCCCTTTATATCTGTCATCTCACTTATTCAATGGGCTGTTTTCAGGGAGCGAAGCTCTTTGGATTGTTACTGGCTTTGAGCAGTGCTGATCCCATGGCGATGTCCCTTCGAAAGTTAATCTTCGGGCCAGCTCTCACCATCTTAATGGAAGGAGTTTAGTATTTAGTATTTAGAATCGAATGGGACATTGTACCATAGAAAAGAGATTGCATTTTGATACTTTGGGCTCCTTTAATATAGGTGATTTCCTTTTTTTTTTGTCAAAGCCTGACACTTAGAAATACTCTAACTGAGGGTGCTTTTATTTCTTAATTTATTCTGGATACTTCCATAGTTATTAAGGTGTCCATTATGCACAACATGGAAAATTTTAAGTAAAAAATAACTAGCCATATATTTCATTAAGGTCTCGATTAATGTATATTAAAAGGTATAATAGTTTAAATTTATTTTATTTCACACTAGAGATCTAGTATACGTTCTTCTTATAATGAATAGAAATAATAAGCCCTCTTGTTGCCTTTGTGTCTTTTTAGGCTTCAAACAATTTAAGCAGTGAGTCAGTTAATATCAACAAAACTGCTGTGGACCAATTAGACCAATAAGACCTTTTTAAAAATTTTTAGAAGTTTGAGATTTTAGAAGATTTTTACTCTCATATTCAAAACTAAAAAATTTTTTTTAAAGTAGAAATATAATTAGACCATTCTGGAACCTGTTAAGTACAGGTTAAATGTCAGTCAAAATAGCACTATTGAAATGGAAATCAATGAAAATATGTTGTTTCTCCCTCAAAGTCAGAGATGTAACTTTTGAAAACCTGCTATGTGGGTTATTCTGGAAGAAAAAAAACACAAGAAACAAAAAACAAGCTGGTGACTAAGTGAGAGGTATATTAAGAGTTTCCCACACACTAACACATAATCCAGCAATTCTGATTAGTAATAAGGAGAAATGGAAGACTAATGAAAAGAAGGAAAAAGAGCTGCCAAGCTGAACTCACCACAACTGGATCTCACTGGGGAAAATGCACCTGAGTGCAGAGTGCATCAGTAATTTAAATATATCAGAATTATCCAAGAGAAGCAAAAACTAAATCTGAATTCAAACCATTGCTTTGAAAGCTGGGATGACAAACTGTGTTGCCCTTGCTGGCAAGAAAATCCTCCCGTTTTCTCAGTTTACACAGTTGATCCCACCATGAGTCATAGATTTTCATGTGCTCTCTACATATAAAAAGTATTTTAAGAATGTCAGATGACTGCTCTCTTTCAGATTTCCACTTCTCCTTTTAAATGTCCATTAGTGCTTGTGAATAGTGAGGAGGAGTCAGAAACCAAATTATTAAATCCACAAAAATGCTTCGATACCAGTGGCACAATCTCGTAGGCATTTACTAAGATAATTTAAGAAAAAAATTCTAATCTTTAGGTGAGTGTATTTCTGATTTTTATTCATTTCATTCCTGTTATACAGCCAACAAATATACCAAGTTCTGTTTAATGTAGCCTTGACAAATTTTCCTTGTCTCCGACAGACAAGTGTTCTAGGTCTTGAGCTTTTGATGAGTAGTGCAACAATGCAACAATTGGTAACTCAAATTTGTGCTCCACAAAACAAACAAACAAATAAAAAGCTTATCAATGTTTTAATCACAGTATAAGAAAATGATATATTTTTGTTTTGGAGGCAAGCTAGCACTCAGGAAATACTAATAATGATTTACAAGAAAATTTAACTTTGTTGGATCAAAGAGATATGGAAATTCTTTAGACAATTACAAATGCTGTATATTTTCACATACCCTTTAATAATAAAGGAATAAAATAAAAAGAAATGTAATTTATACATGGCATAAAGCACTCTCATATCTTGTGACATTCTTACTTGGACAGAAGTTCCAATGACTGTTTTATAAATTCTTAATGTAGGGGAAATTTTTGCTTCAATGGAAAACTATGTGTTTTTCAGAGTATACCTTTCCAGGTTTTTGGATTCTGATTTTATGGGGCTCTGCTCCTTTCATGGCCTTTGAGCTATTTTACAACTCTGTAAGTTGTAGATAACTGGTAGCAATGCAAAATAATTCTTGTCTATAGGCATGTAAATAAATTATCTAGTGGAAGTTCAACTGAGCTTCTCTCCCACACCATGGAAGAAGCCAGTTTTGCCTCTATTTGCAAATTCATTTCAGTATTTCTGATCTTGAAATGTTTTTATTCTTTGGATAGCCCTTTGAACTGGTTGTAACATCTTACTGGTTCCCTCATTAATAATGACAAATAAAAGAATGAGTTAAATAAAATGTTTAGCATGTGTTAATTTTCTATCTGTATGAGTATCATGATTTTACTTTTACTTACTCTGAAAATTATTCTCCAATAACAATACAAAGAAAAAGTAGTTTTTGAGCAGAAAGTTTTGAAATTAGGTATCTATAATCTCTGATCTCACAGATGGTTACTAGTCTTTTCTTTTTCATTTTTCTGTGCTATAATTTTACTCTTCTAACTTTTATTCAGCTTCTGTTCATTTTTTAACCCCAGATAAACTTTCTGATAAGTGGCAAATCAATGCAACAATAAGCAATTTAAATCTGTGCTCCACAAAGTTAAAACAAACAAACAAATCAGACTATCAATGTTTTAGTCACCATTTAAAAAATGATGTACTTTTATTTTGGCAACAATTTAGCACTCAAGAAATACTACTGATGATTTACAAGAGAACTTATCTTTGTTGGACCAAAGAGATGTGGAAACCCTTTAGATAACTATAAGTAGTGTATATTTTCACACAACTCCCTTTTGCAAGTTGATATTTTTATTGAGACTACCCATAGGAACCATTACACTGTATTCAAAGGAAAATTTCACAACATCCAATAAATGAAAACAGATTTTTATACTTACCGTGCCCCACCAGAGAGCATCTGCATATGTAGAAAACTCTTTATTGGCATCCTTTTCCACCAGGTAGACAAGGAAAGATGAAAAAATAAGAACCAAAAATCCTATGTACCAAGCTGTGATTAATTCCTAGATATAAAAAGAATGAAAGATTTTTAGAAATGGAAGATTATTGAAAAAGGAAAAAAGAAATCTGCATGATTCCATTCACCTTACTACGTCCTGGATATTTATGATGGCTATTAAATAATCCATTACACACCATACCCCAAAATTGCTTTAACCCATTTCTGAAATGACTAAGTTTGTTTGTGATAGGTTTATTAAATATTACAGCAATCAGTGAAAAAGTTTCAAAAATTTTGTTCCAAAGCTTAGAGAGCAAATCTCACCTTGCTGTGAGCATAAACCACTGAACCCAGTAATTTCCAAGTGCCTCCCCTTCGGTCCATGCGCACCATACGGAGGATCTGTAGGAAACGGAGACTTCTGAGTGCAGACGTGGCAAAAATATTACCCTGAGTTTTTGCAGACACAACTGCTATTGAAGCAATAAGAACAATGGTATCTGAAAGAAACAGGTTGAAACAGCCGTAAGTATCACGACTAGGACTTTTTATTTCTCAAAACAATATTTCTGAAAGGTTCACTCGGCCCTTTATTCAAAATCAGATAAACAGATCTTGAACCCTAGTGTCACCTGGTGCCACTTGGGCTCTGTGATGACTGGAGAGTGGAAGGGCAGAGAATGGGACTTACCTATTCCTGTAGTCCTGACCCCTTGCCAACTGTGTGCTTTACCTAAGCAATTTTGAACCACATGCTATTTAACCTTCAACAGATTGGATAAGGGCATCTGAAACCTCAGAGTTACAAGGAGCCTTAGGATGTGAGGTAGCCTTCCACATCTCTAGTGTCATCAGCATTCTTATTGGCAGAAAGGAGCTCCTGCCTCAGCCCCCAACTACAAGGCTTCTGGTTGATGTGACCAGGGAATCGTAGCATGTCCGGCAGTGAAAGTGCCACTATGAATGATTATGCCTCTTGTTCTCTTGCCAAAGAAGTTTTTATCTCCATTATGCCAAAAATTCCCTAATGTGTAGTGTACAACAGCACGTACTATTTAACAAAGGCCTCAACTAAGCAGAATACTCTATGCTTTCTGTATAGAGTAGTCTTTATACCTGGCCCATCAATTATGTGTTAAGTTTGGTGCACACATTAAGTAATATGACATTTGTTACAATAGAGTATGTAATTATAAACACTGTGCATTGCATGGGAATGGATATTTAATGTTTGACATATTGACATTTGGTGTAAAAAATATCTGCCTTTTTGTAAGCAAAAAAGAGAAAAAGAGCAGCTAATGAAAACACCGAAAAGATAAAAGAGGACTTAACCACTCCAAGAGTCAATATCTGAGTGATGGAAAGAGGTGTTGAAGTGGGAGAAGTCAAGTGGGGATGAATGGCCTCCTGTGGCAATTTTAATAAAAGTTAGCTTGACTTAAATATCCTCAAATACAACTTCCTTCCTCCTCCAAGTGGGTTGTGCATGACTGGCCTTCCACACTCCAAAGAGGAGTTCCCCTTCAAGGGTGTTGCATTTGTAATGTTTCTGTTATCCTCAGGATTAACTGTAGTATGGATGTGTATTCCTCATTCAGCTCATCCTTCTCCCTGTGCTGAGAAAGGTCTGGTCTCCTGGTGTGGACTGAGATCTTCTGAGTCACTCTGCTGGTGCCCCTTTATGGGTCAGTGCATAGAGAGGGGTCAGTGGTTGGCAGTGCAAGGGTCAGCTGCAGGACTTTTCCCAATCAGAACTAAACATTATGTAGTGGGTAGGTGCCCAAGAGCCACAAATGCATCCTTGAGTTACTACTACTGGCAACTCTTAGAAAAGAAAAGGAACTAATGTGTTGACACAGACACTGAAGATGTATTTTAAGTGCATAAAAGCCAGGTGCAAAACAGTATGTACAATGTGATCTTATTTTAATAAAAATATATATTAATATATGAGTAGGGAAAACATGTGAGACTATACACTGAGTATTACCATTAAGTATCTCTAGAGGTAGTAAGTTGGGGTGGATATGTGGATAAAGAAACTTTTCACTTTCTAAATTATTAATTTCTGCAATGTTGGAATTTTATAACAATGAGTATGTCTTTCGAATCAGGAAAAAAAAAACTTTTATGAAAAGACTTATGTGCAAACACATCTCTTGGCTTTCATCATTTGGAGGGATTTAATCCCGAGACTAGTGGTTTACAGACAAAGAGGCATACTTATGTGGCCCTGCTGGATATACATTTGCTTTTATTTCACTGGAATCCTGCTTTCTTATAAGTGTAGAAAGGAAAGAAAAAGATATAATACTTGAAATAGTAGAAATAAGTAGGGGTGCAGAAAATACAACACTTAAGACTTACTATGTGCCTGGCATTTTCTTTAGTTTTAAGTTTTTTGCAAACATTTAATCTTTATAACAATCTTATGAGTTAGGTACTCTACAGATCCCATTTTACAGATGAAAAAAGAGAGGCACAAAAAGCGTATATTGTATTAATTTTTAAAAAATCAGCTATTGATTTGGTATGCTACAGCACAAAAAGTATGCTATGAAGTTAGTTCACTAGAGGAAACCTAAAGAAAGTAAAAGGAACGCTGGCGATTTGAGACAATTTCAAAAATTATGCACACAGTGAGTGATCATCTCAATGTTCAATGCTTCAAAATATGCAAAAGTAACCACAGATTTGATTTAATGCCCTCATTGTAATTCAGATCAGACGAGAAAGTCAGAGTTCAGTAAAATGAAATCATAGATGAGCAACCAAATGGCAAACAGTGAATGCAGTCCCAAAAATGTTTCTGGTTGGGTTACAGTCATCCACTGGAATTTTCCTGTCAGTACCACCTGGAATATTTTCTAGGCTAATATTTTAGAAGTTATGAGTAATCTTTACTTTTATTTTTATTCATGTATTTATTATTTTTGTGGTCCATTACTTTATAGAATGGAGGTTCCACGGTGCTGGATCATTGTTTTGTCCACTAATGTATCCCAAGTACCTATAACAGCACCTGAAATGTGGCAGAAACTCAATAAGTATTTATAAAATGAACTTAGATTAAAAACACTTAAAAGTAGCTTGAGCTTTGTTCTCTTACCACATGAATGGCTTAATAACTGGGATATCAACCTAAAATACTCAAGTTTATAAAAGGATCACTTCAATATTTATCATTGAATTCTACTGGAACATAATAGTTATAGCTGTCGTCTATTAAAATTTATAAAAATTAAATCTCCCTAAGATTATTGGGAGAGTAGTTTAATCTGTGCAATTAGTTAATTGCCTAAAATATTTTTTGAAACAAAACTAAACTGTGTTTAGTGAAGATACCACATTTTGGTATAAGGCAGAAACTACAGATAGCCCTTGAAGCTCATTGGCTTCAGGTACATTTGTTTATCCATTCATATGTTAAGCAGTTAATTGAGTGTCAAGCATTATATTAGACACCTGTATTAAAAAGGAATATTAGTTCATCCATTTGACCATCCATCATAAATACTTATCAAGTCCCTACTATGTATTAGGCACTGTGCTAAATGTTTTATGTACATTAGTGGTTCTGCATGGGGACAATTTTGCCTTCCAGGGGATACTTGGCAATGTCTGGAGACATTTTTGGTTGTCACAAGTGGGGAAGGAGTTGCTACCGGCATCTGTGTTGGGGGCCAGGCTTGCTGCTAAACATCCTGCAATACCCAGGACAGCCCGCAGAACAAAGAATGACTCAGCCCCAAATGTAATAGTACCAAGGCTGAGAAAGCCTAATGTACATTATTTAATCCTTCAACAATCCTATGTAATAGGTAGTATTATAACCATCTCCTTCTTATAAATAAAGAAATTGAGGCTTGTAGTGGTCAAGTGACCAAGGCCCAACATTCATATATGGTCGAGCTGTGACTCCAAAGCTGCGTCCTTAAGAGTTACGGTATACCACTCCTTGGATAAAAAAAAAAATCCAGGGCGGGATGGGGGTGGGGGAGGAAGAGAAAGGGGGAAGCTGTGAAAGCAGGTGGATAACAAATCAAGAATAAATTGTTATCACATAAAGCATTCAGGGAGGAGAGAAGTGCAGGGAGGATAAAGCAGAAATAAAATGATGCTAAAAAACAGATGGTACTTTTATGGATACATCAAGAGGAAATGGGGCTAGAGAAAGAAATAGAACTGTTAATAAACAAGGAGGAGCTCTGAATTGCATGGAAAAAAAAGCGTGTAATCCTGAGCTCTTAAAATCTACATCTCCCAAAGGAAACAGATATGAACAAATTGGGAAGTAGTGAAGAAAGAGTTATTGATTAGAAGTAGCCCAAGAGAAATGTGAAATATAGATTTACAAGGTATTAGGAAGTAGGTTCACAAACTTACTGACTCACTTAGAATGATTTATAGATGATTCTTGAGATCTGAGGTGACTGCAAAGATTTGAACAAAATAAATACTGCAATGATATTTAAGACACACAGGGACTGTGGAAGAATTTATTATTAGATGCCCCCGGAACTTCACTTGAGTATTATTTAGTCAGCAAAATCAATATGAATTGATCACCATGGACCATGTCTAAAAGGTATGAGTCACAGAAATACCAAAAAGCCCTCATTATAAGGTGGATTCACATCCGATGCTATGCTATCATGAATGCAACGACTGGGTTAAAGCAAGACCAATTATACATCTGAACTTGACCGGCTGTGTTTTGTTGCCACAATTGCACTACATAATGCATCTATTAGAAGGTATAACTTGGCTCAATTTAAAATCTAACTAAATCATCTGGATCCAACAAACCATGGTTGAACACTTTTAAATTAGTCATGTAAAGACAGACACATTCTCTAGAGGCAGACCACAAAGAGGATACATCTTGACCCCTAGAAACTGTCTGTAGACTTCAGGCTTTTTAAATTTTTGCAGATTATAACTTATTCTAGAGTCTCAGAAAGTTTTCCCTAATAACTAAAATAAATCTACCTCTTGCCATTTATTTATTTTAAGTTATTATTATTTTTTTCCTTTTTTAATTTTATTTTTATTTTTTTATTATTTTTTTCCTTTTTAAAATTTTTTTTACAAACAGGGTCTTACTATGTTGTCCATGCTGGAATGCAGTGGCTATTCACAGGCGTGCTCCTACTATTGATCAGCACTGGAGTTTTGACCTGCTCTGTTTCTGATCTGGGATGGTTCACCCCTCCTTAGGCAACCTGGTGGTCCCCTTTTCCCAGGAGGTCCTCTTGCCCTTTAAACTCACTTTATCTTGTTCTCTCTGGGAAAATCAGAAGTGCAATAAATACAATGTTCTTAATGATTATATTATCCTCTCCCACCATCTTTTTTGTTCCAATGCCTTGAACTATTTTTAATGGCTTCACTATAAACTAAACTTGGAATAATTTTAATGAAATATATATTTTAAAGTTATAAAAGCAATAGCTGTCATAAAATATCAAAACAATACAAATATGTTTAAAGTAGGAAGTTAATTTATTTAATTAGCCAATTGCTTATTAATGAATTTTTAGGTTACCTTTAGTTTTGCTATTAAAATGATGCTGAAATGGACAGGCTTGTACATCTATTTTTATAGGTATTCTTTTTAAGGATAAATTCCTAGAGACTGGATTGTCGGCACATTTTGATTTGTTATAGATATCAAAATGTCCTCAAAATGATGGTACCAATCCTCGCGGACAATATGAAAATACTTATTTCTCTCTTTCTCTTTGCTAATAAAAAGAAATGCTAATAATAATAATAGTAATGGCTAATATTTACTGTTTGCTATGTAATAGACACTTTTGTAAGCATTTTCATGTACAACTAAGACATTATAAATCTTTAATCTTTGCCAGTACAAGGCAAAACCACCTCTTTTTAAAAAACAGATTCCTGGATTGATTTCATGTCATTTAGGAGTCATAAAAGTCAAGTTGTCTAGAATGACTTTGTCCATCCAAATATTATAAAAATGTTTTTCTATATTTTATTTTAGTGTATTTATGTGCTTGTTTAGTTAATGAATTTACTTTTACTATTCAGAATGGTCTTTGTGGCAAAGGTAGCTATGTCTACCTTTCCATCACACATACGTGCTTCTCTTCCGAGGTACAGCATTATCCTTGGAAGGTGACTGCCCAGCTGGGGGCCTTATTTCCCCAATCCCCTTGCCTCTGGGTGAGGTGAGGTGACTAATCATAGCCAATGGAAGGTGAGTGGAAATGATGTATGCCACTTCCAGGCTGAGGGGGAGCACATGTGTTTTATTACTTTCTTTCTTCCTGTCAACTGCGTGTTGGTACTAACGATGCCCTTGGAATGCTGAAGATGGCAGTGCCTTTGTTAGCCTGGGCTCCTGAGTGACTGCATAGAGCAGAGCTTTTACCACACACCCCAATCCCCAACAAGGAGCATCTTCACCGGACTATCACACAAGCAAGAAATAAACTTCTATTTTGTTAAGTTCCTAGATTTGGAGATGTGTATGTTATAATAATTAGCATTATTCTAACTTATACAATCTTTAACTTTTATGGAATTTATGTTTGTCTCTGTGGTGAAGTAGAGAACTAATCTCACTGTTTATGCCATATGAGAGTCCATTTTTCCAAAGCCATCTAAATAAAAAGTCTGTCCTTTTTCAAATGTTTCCATATATTTATTGAGAAACCTATTTTTGGATTCTATTCTGTTTTATTGCCTATTCCTGAATTAGTGAGACACTAGACGTCTGATAGGGTAAGATTCCTTCAAAATTATTATTTTTCAAAAATATTAGCAAACCTACTGATTTTCCCAAGTGAATTTCAGAATAAATTTATCAAGTTAAAAAAATTCAGATACAGATTTTATATTAAATTTACAAGCTGATTTCTTTTTCTTTATGCCTCTCTCATCGCATATCCATTGAGTGGGTTAGTTTTGTTGATTCTGCCTCCACAGTATCTCTCACATGTAATTTTCTCTTTCTGTTTATCCTGTCTCCTCCCTTGGTCAGGCCTATGCTACCTCTCTCTCGCTGTTCCTATAACCTGTGACCTGGTCTCCACTCTCTTGTCTTTTGTTTCTCTAAACCATATTGTATTCTACTGCCAGATAAAAATGTTAAGGTGATTATATTACTTCTCTGATAAGAAAAAAAAAAAAAGCAAAACTAAAAACTTCCATTATCTAGAACAAAGATCAGATTCAGCTGCCTGGTGTTGAAAGTGCTCTATAAAATGCTGCTGCCCTTCCTGGAAAGCCCTTCCCCCTTCCCTGTCTGGCTAACTTCTACTTACTTGTGGAACTTAGCACAGGCATCAACCCGTTCAGGAAGCCTGCTTTCACACCATGGTGTGCAGTGCTCTGTGGTATGCTCCTGTCATAACGCTTACTACCTTGGATTCTAGTGGTAGTCTGTTTACTTGCTGGTGTCTTCTATAGTATACCATAAGAAACTGATGGCAGGCAGAAGTGCTTATTTTTCTTTGTAACCTCAGTGCCTAGCTCAGTACCCATTGCACTACATATGTTCAAGACTTATTTAATGAGTTATTTGTTTTTAGTAATACTCAAAGAAATAGAACACAATTTTATAATTTCGAGGGTCTTAGAGGGTCTTAGAAATAATGTATTTAAATCTCCCTCATTTTGCAGTTTAGAAGCTGAGGTACAAACAAACAAAAGTTAAAAATTCCACGTGTTAAAAAAACCCCACACAGTGCTCGCTTTGGCAGCACATACACTAAAATTGGAATGATACAGAGATTAGCATGGCCCCTGCGCAAGGATTATGCGCAAATTCATGAAGTGTTCCATATTTTTAAATGAATTCAGTAAAGTCTCAGGATACAAAATCAATACACACAAATCAGAGGCATTCATATACACCAATAGCAGTCAAGCCAAAATTCAAATAAAAAACCCAATACCTTTTACAATAGCCTCAAAGAAAATTTAATATCTAGGAATATATTTAATGAAAGATGTGAGAGACATATACAGGGAGAACTATGAAACACTAAGAAAAGAAATTGTAGAAGATGTAAACAGATGGAAAAATCCACCTTGTTCATGGATTGGTAGAATCAATACTGTTAAAATGTCCATACTACCTAAAGTGCTCTACAGAATTAATGCAATCCTATCAAAGTACCATCATCATTCTTTACAGATCTAGAAAAAATAATTCTACACTTTGTATGGAACCAGAGAAGACCTTGTATAGCCAAAGAAATCTTAAGTAAAAAGAACAAACTGGGAGGTATCAGTCTACCAGACTGCAAGCTGTACTACAAGGCTATAGTAACTAAAACAACATGGTACTGGCACAAGAACAGAGACATAGACCTTTGGAACAGGACTGAGAATCCAGAGATGAAACCATCTGCATATGGTAATCTAATCTTTGACAAAGAAGACAAAAATATACACTGGGGAAAAGAATCTCTTTTCAATAAACGGTGTTCAGAAAACTGGATAGCTACATGCAGAAGAATGAAACTGGATCCCCACCTCTCACCTCTTACAAAAATCAATTCAAGATGGATAATAGACTTAAACCTAAGGCATGAAACCTTAAGAATTCTAGAAGAAGATGTTGGGAAGACCCTTTCAGACATCGGCCTAGGCAAAGAATTTTTGAAGAAGACCCCCAAAGCAATCACTACAGCAACAAAAATAAATAAATGGGATCTGATCAAATTAAAAAGCTTTTGCACAGCCAAGGAAACTATCATTAGAGTGAATAGATAGCCTACAGAATGGGAGAAAATATTTGCTCTCTACACATCTGATAAAGGGCTTATAATAAGAATCTATCTAGAACTTAAAAAAATCAACAAGAAAAAAATCAAACAACCCCATCAATAAATCGGCAAAGGAAATGAACAGAAATTTTTCAAAAGAATACAGAATAATGGCCAGCAAACATATCAAAAAATGCTCGACATCTCTAATCATTAGAGAAATGCAAATCGAAACCACAATGAGCTATCACCTAACCCCAGTGAGATTGGCCTCTATCAAAAAAATACCAAAACAACAAATGCTGGCAAGGATGTGGAGAGACAGGAACACTCTTATACTGCTGGTGGGACTGCAAATTAATGCAACTTCTGTGGAAAACAATTTGGAGATACCTCAAAGAGCTAAAAATAGAAATACCATTTGATCCAGCAATAGCACTATTAGGCATCTACCCAAAAGAGCAAAAGACATTCTATAATAAAAACATCTGCATCCGAATGTTTATGGCAGCACAATTCACTATTGCAAGGATGTGGAAACAACCTGAGTGCCCATCAATTCATGAGTGGATTATTAAAATTTGGTATATGTATACAATGGAATACTACTCAATAATAAGAAATGACCGTGATCTAGCACCTCTTATATTTTCCTGGATAGAGCTTGAGCCCATCCTCCAAAGTGAGGTATCACAAGAATGGAAGAAGAGGCTCCGCATGTACTTGCCATCAAATTGGCACTGACTGATCAACACTGTGGTGCTCACACAGTAGTAATATTGTCCAGGGATTAGGAGGTTGGTGGGGGGTAAACTCACAACTAATAGATGCGGTGAGCATTGTAGAGGGGAAGGGCATGCCTCTAACCCTCGCTCGGGTGAGGCAAAGACATAAAATGTAACCAAATGTTTATACCCTCATAATATCTTGAAATTAAAAAAAAAAACCCACACAGATTGAGATGCAAAAAACAAACTTGGAAAAAAATTTCTAACATATATGATGATGGACAAAAGGCCAATATCTTTAATATATAAACATAAACTAATAAGAAAACATACTAATAGAAAATTGGACAGAAGGCATAAATGTAAACTTACCCTAGGAAGGAGTAAAAATGACCAATAAATATAAAAAAAGTTCTTTACAATTTTTAGTTTGGAAATTTAAAATAGCAGTAAATTACCATGTCATTCTGTCAAACTGACAGTTTAAACCAGGGGCAGGGAACCTGTGGCCTTAAGGCCACATGTGGCCTTCTAGGTCCTTAAGTGTGGTCTTTTGACTGAATCCAAATTTTACAGAGCAAATCCTTTTATTTTTATTAATAAATTTTTTCGTCTTTATATTTTTATTTTTAAAATGAATGTATTTAAAATACCAAAGGATAAAATAAGTTTCAACAAAATTATACTCCCAGATTGACCAGCACAATCAGAACATTAGTAAGCCATAAGGGCTAAATTGATTGCTTTTATGCTCATGACTTAGTTTTAACTTCCCCTGCCTGACCAGCACCACTGCCACACAAGGGAGGCTGGAGAGAGTTTATGGGGGTCAAGTATGCCATCCTGTTATCAGCTTTTGACAGTGGTGCACTGTGTTTCTGTTTGAAGTGGAATTTGTGTATAGTTGCACAGCTTGACAATATTTTTTAATTCTGTCTGCTTGACAGCTCATTATGTCAAAGAAGACCAAGAGAATGCTGAAGGAAGAAAACAGATTTTTTTTTTTTTGAGACAGAGTCTCACTCTGTTACCCAGGCTAGAGTGACTGCCGTGGCATCAGCCTAGCTCACAGCAACCTCAAACTCCTGGGCTCAAGCAATCCTTCTGCCTCAGCCTCCCGAGTAGCTGGGACTACAGGCATGCACCACCATGCCTGGCTAATTTTTTCTGTATATATATTTTTACTTGTCCAGATAATTTCTTTCTATTTTTAGTAGAGACGGGGTCTTGCTCTTGCTCAGGCTGGTCACGAACTCCTGACCTTGAGCGATCCACCCGCCTCGGCCTCCCAGAGTGCTAGGATTACAGGTGTGAGCCACTGCGCCCGGCCGAAAACAGATTTTTTTAATGAGGATTGGAAACTGCAATATTATTTTGTTTCTGCTAAAGATAAGATGATTTGCTTGCTGTGTGATACTGCAATATCAACATTAAAGAAATTCAGTGCTTATCAGAGCCTGTATTGCCGAAATTAAAAGATGAAAAGCAAAAGCAAAGACAATTCTTTCAAGCAGCAATAAGACCTGGAAATAATGCCACTGAAGCAACTTATAAAGTAACTTACATACTTGGGAAAAAGGGAAGCCATTAAGTGATGTAAAAGTTGTGAAAGAATGAATTGTCAAAGTTGTAGGATGCTTAGACCTCAATAATATTTCAAAGTACAAACAACTGCCTCTTTCAAGGAGAACTATAACTGATCAGCAGCATGAATTAGCCTCAACTTAACAAAACAACTTCATGCAATACTTCAAAAGGAAAATATATATTATTCAATTGCATTGGATGAATTAACTGATGCTACTGACTCAGCACAGGTTTTATACTTCATTTGGGTCATAACAGAAGATGTTCTTTGCTAAGAAGAGTTACTCGCTTTGGGCACTCTTGCCAACAGAACATGAGGAATAGGTATCTTCAACAACTTTCAAGATAAATGTCATGAAGTTAGACTGAATTTGGTAAACTTAGTGAGTGTATTTCCAGACGGTGCACCTTCCATGACAGGAGAACATGAAGGGTTTATTGCACAGATTAAAAAAGTATTAACAGATCCAGATGCTCTCATTTCTTGTCATTGTATCTTACATCAGCAAAATCTCTGTGCTAAAGGCACTATTTTAAGTGACACTTTGCAACGAGTTATAAGTATTGTTAACTACATTCCTGCAAATCCAACATGGCATCATCAGTTTCATAATATGCTAAAGTTGTACAATAGGTATTCAGTGTAGATTTGCCTTATCATTCTAAAGTGCATTGGCTATTGCAGGGACAGGTGTTAGTCAAAATTTTATCTCTGTGAGAACAGAGAGTTAAATTTTATGAATAACAGAATCAGCAATGTGAATTATTGAGAGATTTCTATGGGAATGCAGCATTTCTGTGTGATATGTCAAATAAAAATGACTTGAATATTTCTTTGCAAGGTAAAACTAAGTCTATATATGATATATGGCAAAAAACTCAAGCATTTGCAAAAAAAGCTATCATTTTTCAAAACACTTCTTCTTCAAAAGGAAATTTCAGATGAACATTTTCCCCAGTTAGCAAAGGTCACTGATGAGCAGGATGATATACGTGAATCATTTGAAGAATACGCAGCTGTTATGGACCTATTAATTGGAGAATACAACAAAGGGTTCACTGACTGTGAGCATCATGACATCACACTCAAATTATTATAGCATTTCAATCTCCTAGTTGATATCACCGAGGAACCTAAAGAACTATAGATGGAATTGATTGAGCTCTCAGTAGACGACATTTTAAAGTCATTTGATGCTAAGAAAGATCCAACTGAAATATGGAAAAATGCAGTAGAGTACCCATACCTTCAGCAATGTGCCTGAAAAATGCTTTCTTGCTTTTCTTTTCTTTTTTTTTTTTTTTGAGACAAGAGTCTCACTCTGTTGCCTGGGCTAGAGTGAGTGCCGTGGTGTCAGCCTAGCTCACAGCAACCTCAAACTCCTGGGCTCAGGCGATCCTACTGCTTCAGCCTCCCGAGTAGCTGGGACTACAGGCATGTGCCACCATGCCCGGCTAATTTTTTCTATATATATTTTTTTAGTTGTTCAGATCATTTCTTTCTATTTTTTAGTAGAGACGGGGTCTCGCTCTTGGTCAGGCTGGTCTCGAACTCCTGACCATGAGCAGTCCGCCCACCTTGGCCTCCCTCTTGCTTTTCAATCACTTATTTCTGCAAATCTACGTTCTTCTACCTAACCCAAATCAAGATGCTTTAAAGTCACAAATGACTGATACCCATCTGGAGGATCCACTGAAACCTCAGATCTCCATGCTGTAACCAAATATTCAAATGCTTTCCAACAAAAAGCAGACACAACAAAGTCATTAGAAGATCAGTTAACTTTAAAATTAACAAATAGTTTTAATTTTTTGAAATTATTAAGTACATGGTAGTTAGATTTTTACAAAATAATATACATTTTTAAGTATCTCTAATTGAAGTTCCTTGCATGTGGCCTTATTTGATTACAGCTAAATTAACACAGCCTTCCAACATGAAAAGCTTCCTCACCCCTGGTATAAACAAATGAATTATCAATACTGGCAATGAGGAGAAGAAAATGTTCTTTCAAGATTTTATGTAAGTGTAAAGTGGTATAATTTTTTGGGGGACAGCAATTGCCATTGTCTGCCACAACTGTTAACAATGCGAATGCCTATTATTTTAGCAATTTTAATTCTAGGAATTTATCCTATTGAGAATATTGTAGATGTCAACAAAAGTTTGCAGCAGCATGCTAATAAGCACTCTCATTAGTAATATAAAAAGAAGCAATCCAGATTTCTAATAAAAATGGATTAATCAAAATCAACATGGTATATCCCTACTAGAGCATGGGCTGTGGAGCTCATGCGCCTGAGTTCCATTCCTGGCTCTACTTCTTATTAGCTGGGTTACCTGGGTTAAGTTACTGAACTTCTCTGTGCCTCAATTTCTTTATCTGTAAAATGAGGATAATAATAGTACTTATGTCACAGAGATGTGCAAATTAAGTAAGTTAACATGTGAAACATCTCATTATAGTGTTATACTAAATTTTAGCTAATTTATTATTATTACCATGGATAATATGCAACCACAAAACATCATGTTTTAGAAAAATATTGATAAGATAAAATGTTTCCAATGCATTGTATAAAGAATTGATTACATAGGATGATTCCAGTTTTGCCCCCAAAAGGATAATGTATTCTTATAGTATACATGAATACAAATACTATAAGTACATATATACCTTTATGTTAATGGTGATTACCTTTAGGTGGTGGGATTATGTGTAAAATTTAGTTTCTTTAAATATATACTCTTTTGTCCAAATGATCTACAATAACCAAGTATTGCTTTTGTAATGAGAAAAAAAGATAATTAATATTTAATTAAAATAAAAATCTATGACCCAGGAAGGTTAGCACATTGGCCAAGGTAATTTATTTAGTCAGTGGTGGGAAAACAGAAGGGAAACAGGCAACATTTATTGAGTGCCTCTGATGCATGAGGCTACGCGGAGTGCTCAGGACACACACTCTATTTCATTACTTCTCCGTAACAGCCCTCCAAGGAGGCACAGAGGTTTTGAGGGTGAACTTCATGTGAGACAGCTCAGGGATTCCTAGTTCAATCCTCTCCTACTTGTGTGACCTCAGGCCTATTAATCTTGCTGTCTTGGAGTCCCCTCCTGTAAATAGGGGATAGAACCATTTTTCCCCCACAGGGCTATTGTGAGGATTAAATGAGATAATACATACAAAGCTCTTCGTCTGTCTTAGTGTGCCTGGTATCATGTCAATGCTCACCCTAAAAAAAGTTATTTTATGTATATACCTCTCCACCTTTTCTAGATCAGTAAATTAATACGAAGAAAGTTCAAGAATCTTATCCAAGGTCATTTAGCTACTAAATGGAGCCAAGAACCAAACTCCTATCTGTCTGCTTCCAGACCACTTACATTTCATTCCATGCTGCTCTTTGCATAAATTTTATCTAGTAGAAAGACTAGTAAAGAGGGAAATAGGCAGTCAACAAAGGCTTAAAGTGAAATTCTGAGAAGTAAAGTGTTATTAAGAATGGGGAATATATATGGGACTTGCAAATGGTTGATATTCAGGTAAAATTTAGCAAAACTCTTATAATTAACAGATTTTTGTATTTTACATTGTCCCAATGGGACAGCAGACTGTGATAGAGAGGTCAGCCTGTCTTGCTTGTGTGGGACCATTTCTGCCTGAATTTATTATTTTTTTAGCATCCCACATATATCGTGTGGCAGCTGTTTTATTGCCAACAGATCAGCAAGACAAGGAGGAATTAAAATTTTGTGGTTCCATTATGCTTTCTTATGTATACAAAATTCTAACCTCTCAGAAGAAACAAAGATGTCAAGTGTAGAAGCATAAAGATCATTGAACTGTGTCTGTTTTAAGTATCAGTTCTGCCATTAACTTAACTTTGTCACCACTTATCTCTCAGGGCCCTCCAGGGAGGCACAGAGGTTATGAGTTTCCATACCTTTAAAATGAGGTGGATTGAACTGGAAAGTCTTAAGGATCTTTCTAACTCCAAATTTCTGGAATTCTAAGTGGTACGTTCTTCACTTTGTATGCTGGTTGAATGACAAAGCCTCAGCAGGAGTGTTTTGGAAATGATTTTTCTCAAATTAAGTGTTAAGGCAATTCATTTATTCATTCATCAGTTCATTCAACAAACATTTCTTGTTGCCTGTCTGCCATGAGCCAAGCACTAGGGATAGAGAATTGAATAGAATAGAAAAGTTTTCTGCTATCAAGGAGCTTATGTTCTATTGTGGTAGGTTGATGTTAAACAAATAAGTAAGTACAGAATGCAATGTCAGGTAGTGACGAGGGCCCTGGGGAAATACAAAGCAGGACGAGAGGTGGAGTCACAGAGCAGAGAGTGGTTCTATCTGAGCTGGGACGTCAGGGAAAGCTTCTTGGAGGAGATGATGTTTGAGCTGAGACCTATTTAAATGAAGGGGTGGGCATGAGCATATCTCAGGGGAAAATGTTCCAGGCAAAAAACATAAAGACCTTGGGTGGAAGCGTGGTTGGTGCATTCAAGGGAGGCAAGGAGTTGAGTTAGCTAGAGTGGAGTGAGGGAGGGGAGAGCGGGTTCTGGCCAGATCACTGAGGCCTTGGGAATAGCTTAGGACATCTTTGTAAGTGTGATAGCGGCCAGGGAAAGGTTTTGGGTAGAGCGCAAGATCAGATCTGTATTTTACAAGATCATTTTGGTTACCTTTGGGAAACAGATCAGGGGTCGGCTGGATGCCAGAGAAGAAGCTGAAAGGCCAGTTAAGAAGCTACTGCCATGGTCTGGACAAGAGGTAAGAGCAGCTCTACAAACAATGAGGTTAGAGGGGTTGGATGGGTGACACATTGTGAAGGTGGAGAGGCCACGACTTACTACAGGAGTCATTGTGGAATGTGAGACAAACAAGGGAGTCTAAGGCTGCCTTCAGTGTTGTTGGTCTGGGCAAGTGGGTGAAGTGCCATTTATTGAGATGGGGTAATAATGTTGGGACTATGTGAGTAATCAGCACTATTCGAGGGGCAAAACTGCCAGTTCAATTCTGGCCCTGTTATTTGTTTTTTTTTAGAGATGGGGTCTGGCTTTGTGGTCCAGGTTGGAGAGCATTGGTGCAATCACAGCTCACTGCAGCCTCCAACTCCTGGGCTCAAGCAATCCTCCTGCCTCAGCCTCCTGAGTAGCTGGAACTATAGTAAGCCACTGTGCCCAGATTGGCTGTGTTAACTCTGAGATGCCCAGTAGGAGTCTATAGACAGTGAGTGAGGCTGGAGTTCGTGGGAGTGGTCAGCAAGGCAGAGTCAGGCAATAGATTTTTTTTTTTTATGCTACAGAACTAATGCCCTCTGATATCAGTAACCTACTGAAACATTGCTTCAGGATGTGATCACAAACATTTAGTTTCAGATGTGTGCTACAGATTGAAGGATGTAAGGAAGCTGTGTTTCTGTATTTGTAAAACAGGAAAGAAGCATTTGTCCCCTGAGAGTCATCATGAATGAGTAGGAGGCAAATGCATCCTATTTAAGGTACACTATAGTATCTTGAGTAAATTACCTAGGTATAATTCCATCAGTCCTCAAAAATCAAAGGGATGAAAAGTCATGTGTATTTTTGGATGATTCAGAACATGGTTTAGGGCAATGACATGGCAGCTTTATATTATGGTCTTTTATGTAGAAAGTACAAGACAGGTTTTAGAAGCAGGAATTTTGCACTTTGATATCCTCCGATGTTTAAAATTTTCTTCTAGCACCTATTTTCTCTTCTTTTTTTTTTCTAGCACCTATTTTCACACATACCAAATGACAAAACTGCAGTTTCAATTCCTAAACAGAGCCCCATACCAGTATTTGACTGTAGATCTATAAAAAGATTTGGATTCCCACGAATAAATTATCAAAGTTGAAACTTCTACTGGAAATCACCTAGCGTTCTATTAATATGATGAAATCCAATGAGTGGATATCTCATTCGGGGTCATAACCTGAATGTTTACACACCAACAGGCAAACAATGTCATTACAGGTTTAAGTTTACAGAGTAAAAACATAATACCTAACTGTCAGTACTCCCGTTTTGCACTTATTTCAAGTAGTTGAGTGATACCGACTCTCTGCATCTTGGCAGCCAGTTACGTTTGGTAGTGTCGGGATATTTTTCTTTGAGAAACTTGATACTTATTGTCAGATGAAATGCAAGTTATGATTAATCATCATCTACTACTAAAAGTTTTTGAAAGGATATCTTCAGGAAGTTCTTTGAATAGACTGTGCTATTTGGATTTTGCAATGGAGATGCCACTTACTCAAATGTCACTAAGCAAAGGACACCTATGGATGGAAATTCATTCCAGGTGTTATCTGGGGAAATTGAAAATTACCTGGTTCACCCGGCTCTCTTAATCTTTTTCAAAACACAATTTCTTATTTTTGGAAATAAGAAATGGATACAGTTTAGGAACTTGGCTAATCCTTAGGGATAAACATTGGGGTGTGAAAATGGACTTTTCGTTTTGTGAAGAATGAAATGATAGTGCTTTAAAGGAGTGAATTTGAGTAAATACAAGCCATAAATAAATACCTGACACTCATTATAATTTTGAAAATCCTACTTGCTACCATGTGCAGATCTATTATATCTATCTATCTTTTTAGTGGAATTATTAACCAAATAGGTCACATTTAATTGTGCATCTAACTCCCATCTTTATAAAACCCTTGCCAATATTTGCCCTCATTGGCACTAGATAAAGGGCAGTTTTTAGAACTTTCTAATTTCATATTTGCTTTCTGTACTACTGTTTACAAACCCTACGAAATGTGCTGCTGTTCTTATCTGTGCTTAAAAGGAAAGAAATACTGTCCCAGAGAGGCTTGTAGAAGATAGTGCAATAAATTACTTCCAAAGACAGGATTAGAATTCATGGTAACTAACTCCTGAAGCTGCAGTTCAGACTGTGAAACACTTTGTCTTATAACAAATCCTAAAGCTATGAGGAAAAATCCTACTTTGGACTTACTTTCTTTTCATTATCAATTCCTTTCCTACAGTCATGAACTTTTTGAATAAGACACGCTCTGTTTCAAGGAGAACAAAAACAAGGCTTATTGAAAACATGTGATAATACAACCTAGGAATCCTTTATAAAGAAGCTGGAGACAGCCTAGTGGAGTTCAATATCATTCAGAAGCTGGACACTTTCCCATTCACTAAATATGGAAAAGTATCAAGAAAACATAATTCAAAAGCAGTTTCAGATGTGCACATTTTGCCATTATGACCAGTAAATACTCCAGAAAACCACAGAAACTTGATAAGACATGGATTCTTAAGTCACACGATGGCAAATGTCCTAAGGATTAGCTACAGTACTTTGATCTCCAAATTCCAAGCACAGATTTGGAGTCTGTGGTAGGGGCTAAAATCAAATATTTAAAACATTTTGCAAAAGGCAGAAGTAAAAAGACTGAGTAAAAGGCAGTACGGGAGTAGACAAGGCTCCTGTGAAAAAGCCTACAATCAGAAGCATCCAAAAATCAGCACTTTATTAAAAAATATAATCACATTCACATGACCAAATCGAAGTACAGAGTTGAAGAAATTAGACAAAAAAGTAGGCAAAAATTATTCTTTTGAAAACTTATGATAACTGAGGTAAAAGGTGTATTTTTTTACCTTGCATTTTTTGGGTAATTGCCATAATCTTTTTCTTCATTTGCTCATGTTGAACATGTCAATTTTACGTTGTGTGTAGGGGCTACAACGGTGGCAGGGGTGGTGGTGATGAAGTTCCTCATGGGAATGTTCATCAGTTTGCAATTTTTTGAATTTTTAATTTATTCAATACACATTCACTGTGGCCAGAAACTTCTAGGATCTAAGTATATAATACCAAAGGGCATGGATGAGGCATGGCTCGTGTAGACGATAGAGATGCCTTCTGTCCACGCCAGCCTGAATAAACTATTTGCATAGAAGACACTGAATCTAGAAACCAGTCATAGGTGATGAATGTTATAATGGGAGAAATATAAAGAGCACAGTTTCAGGGACAGTTAACTTAGTTAAGGGGCCAGGGAAGCTCTCTTGGGAGAAGTGTAGGTTAAGCCATAATTAACCAGTCTAAAACAAAGCTTCAAAACCCCCTTTAATTAGCCCAATATCCTTTAGGTACCATATACACCATTCCTGAAATTATTTATTATATCTAAAAGTCCTAGACTCAAAAAGTACCTAGATTGTTTCTTACCCTTTCCTTCCCATTTTAAAATAAAATTTATTCTTATTTATAATACAGATTCTCAGATTCTAGGAATATAACACTGATGAAGATATTTTGAGAAAAAAATAATCAACACAAATATACAAAGAGGTCTGAATAGATATTTTTTCTGATTGTATTTCTCTATTGTAACTGAACAGAGATTACACTGAATGCATTTTAATGATTTAGTTTACTACCACTAATAGTTATGAAGTATTGATTACATGCCAGGCACTAAGCTAAGCACTTCACATGCATCGTCTCATTTTATCTTCTTAAACAATCCTTTGAAAAGGTACAACTACAATTCTAAGTTTAAAATCAAGGAGATTTACTTGATATCTTGTGACACAGGAAAACAATTAAAAGAAAAAATTAGGAAATATATGGAGGGCAAATTAAGGCAAATCATAAAACATTTTTTAGAACAGGGCTTTAAGAGGATTAAAAATGCTATTCTATGTTACTTCAGCCTAGAACTGAGGGCATTCACATGAAAACCCTATGGTAAGTTATCTTTGGCATTGTCCCTCTTTGCAATGACGAAAGTACCTGGAGTGTGAGATTCTGCACAATTGTACATCATACGAGCCAATAGACCCACCCCAAAATTGCCATGCAAAAATAATAATAGTCAATATTTAAACTGTGCTTACCCTGTGCCAGGTAATAGTTCTTTTTATTTAGTTTTGAATAGTTAATACATTTAGAGGGTCTAAACAGCAAATGATATAAAGAAGTAATTGATGAGAAATCTTGCTTTTATCCCTGCTTCCATTCATTTTGTCCCCAATCACGATCTTTGGGTAAACTTATTGTTCTTTTCTCATTTTTTTATCCTTCCAATTTTTAAAATGTCAATATAAGCAATATGAATATATATTCTTTCTTACACAAAAAGTAGTAGAAAGTGTGCGGTAAGATTGCAGATTTTTGCCAATCTGAGAAGTGAGAAAATGTTATCATTTGCATTTCTTTTTTATGAGTGAGACTGAGTACGTTTAAGAGGCATGTATGTATTTCTTATTCTGTGACCTGTCTGTTCATATACATTTCCCATCTTTTATATTCCATTGGGTTGTTGGATTTTTCTCGATTTCTAGAGCTCCTTATATTTTAAGGTGATTAGCTCTTTGTCTCTGATACAGTTGTAAATATTTTTTAACATTTGTCTTTTGACTCTGTTCATTGTTTTGTGTATTATATAATATTCTTTGATTTTATGCAGCCTGATTTATCAATATTTTCTTTTATGACTTCTGTGCTTTTAGTTATAGTTAGAAAGTCCTTTCTGGTTCCAGGGTTAGAGAGAATTTACCCATTTCTGCTTCCCAGTATTTTATGGTCTTAATTTAAATCTCTGCATTATTTGGCATCTATGTTGGAATATGGTAAGATAGGTAGGGGTTCAACTTTATCTATTTCCAAGTAAGTGATTAGTTGTTCCAACATTGCTTATAACCAGAGTGAGGATGAAGTTGAAATTCATGAATTTGGCCATGTGGGATTGTTACTAACTTTTGAGAAAATGATTTTTTTGTTGGTTATGATGGAAGACTCACTGGGAGACATTAAAGAGGGTTTTGGAGGAAAAGCAGAGTCTTAGGGAATAGTTTTAAGAATAGGGGGATTTTTGAGAGGTGTTATATTAAGAAAAACAAATGATCTCTTTTTAGTCACATTAGAACCATGAATATTGGGCCCAACTTGCTATAAAGTACCATTGGGCCTTGGTGGCAATTTAAAACATTTTATTCCATTGGAGTAGTGCTTTGATACACTAACTAATGTGATTATGTGTATCCTTTAGCAGGCAAGAATAATTAGTATTGGTCTCAGTAAAGTTTGCTTAAATAAGGACTTTCTACAAAGTAAAGTTATATTTAAGTAATGGTCCTTCAGGAATTTGTACAGTATTGGCTTTTTACATTAATTGGTCTCTTAACACCTCATCTACATAAACATCAAATTTACATTCATTTATCACAGCATGAAGGACTGCTTCTTAATGGGCTATATTTTCATTTGCTTCTTGACACAAGTGGTGAAATATGAATTTCAGCAACTTCTGCTTATTAAAATAATTTTCATAGAAAAATAAAAAAAGCAGAAACATACATTTTCTGTGAAAATAAAAATGTCATTTAAGTCAGCACAGATCCAATCCACTCCCATGAAACATTCTAGGCATTTCTATATTTTAAAAGGAGTGGCCATACTCTGGAAAACAGTTTGGCAGTTTCCGACAAAGATAAACAGACACTTACCATGTGACCCAGTAATCCCACTCCTGGGTATTTACCCTAGAGAAATAAAAACTTATGTTCATTCAAAAACCTGTACAGGAATTGACATAGCAGCTTTATTTGTAATAGCCCAAATCTAGAAACAACTCAAATGACCTTTCACAGGTAAATGGATAAATAGATAAGCAAATCGTGGCGTAGCCATATTATGGAATAGTATTCAGCAATAAAAAGGAATGAACTAGTGATGCATGTGAAAACTTGAATGGATCTCAATAGCATCATACTGGGCTGGGCGTAGTGGCTCACAACTGTAATCCTAGCACTCTGGGAGGCTAAGGCGGGAGGATCGCTTGAGCTCAGGAGTTTGAGACCAGTCTGAGCAAGAGTGAGACCTGGTCTCTACTAAAAACAGAAAAAGATAGAAAAAATTGTCCAGGTGTGGTGGCACATGCCTGTAGTCCCAGCTACTCAGGAGGCTGAGACAGGAAGATTGCTTGAGCTTTGGGGTTTGAGGTTTCAGTGAGCTATGATGATGTCACTGCACTCTAGCTGGGGTGACACAGTCTCAAAAACAAAAAAAAAAAAAAGGCATCGTGCTGAGTGGAAAAAAGCCAATTTCAAAAGACAAAAGACTACTACTATGATTTCATTTATATAACACTCTAAAAATAACAAAATTATAATGATAGAGGACAGATTAGTACTTCCCAGGGGTTAGGACTAGGGGGAAGAAATACCTGTAAATGGATAACACAAAGCACAGATGGCATCCCAAGTTTCTTTAGGGTAATAGAGAAGTTCTGTATCTTGATTGTGATGGTGGTTAAATGCATATGTACATGTGATCAAATTTCATAGTAGTATATATAAAAAATTTGAGTGCATGTAAAAATTGATAAAATCCAAGTAAGGTCTGTAGTTTAGTTAACAGTATGTATTCATATCAGCTTCCTGGTTTTGACTATTGCATTATGCTTAGGTAAGATGTTACTGGGGGAGGCTGGGTGAAGGGTACATACAACATGGGTACTCTGTGCTATTTATTAACTTCTAAGTAAGTCTAAAATTATTTCAAAATAGAAAACTGGAAAAAAATCTTAGAAAGATGGCTATTGGAAGAAAGAATTGCATCATTTATCACATTGACATCCATTTTATTTTAGACTTTAGATAATATCTCATGGTGGGGAGGGTTTGGGAATAGGAAGTAGACCTCGTCACATGTTCACATGGTTTATTTAGTTTGTTCCTGTGCTGTATGTGAATGGTACAGAGAGATAATGGGGTGTCATGGAAAGAACTCAAGACTTGATGTGAGCAAACTCCACTCCACCTTTGGTTTATATGCTGTGTGACCCTTGACAAGGGTGTTAATCTAAATCTCAGTTTTTAAATATATAAAATGGGGGTTATAATCTCTTCCAACTTTAGTAAGATTGTATGGAGGTTATATCAGGTCATAAATATGACTTACAATTTTTGTTTTTGAGACAGGGTCTCACAGTGTCACCCACGCTAGAGTGCAGTGGTGTCATGATAGCTCACTGCAACCTCAAACTCCTGGGCTCAAGTGATCCTCCTGCCTCAGCCTCCTGAGTAGCTAGGACTACAGGTGTGCATTACCATGCTTTGCTAATGACTTACAATTTAATCCATGGAATTTTATTCCTGTTGATATAACACCAGGAAGCCCAACTCCTGACCTCCTGTTATTCTCAGCTTCAAGGGAAGATTTCTTACTTAAATATAGAGCTCTTCAACTATTGTCCTTTCTTTAATGTGTATTTAGGGAACAGACAATGGATGGACTAACATGCACACAGCCATGGTGAATTAGAGGAAAAGTAATCAAAAGCCAAAAAATGAAGCAAAATCATACTCATCTTTTATTTCAGGGAAGGCTGAATTGAGCATTTAACTCAATGTACTACTTTCTTTTAACCTAGAAGGGATGAGGGGGGAAATTCCACACTTTTCCTCCCATGAAGTGTATTTTTTTTAAAAAATCAGGTTTATTTATGACCAAAAAAGATGGTTCTGCAGAATTTGCAAGTGAAGCCTTTACTTAAGTTTCAAAGTGAGCAAAATAAAGAAGCCTTTGCCAATTCTGGCCAGTGGAATTAGTATTATCTCTTTCATGTCATCAGACACCATCTAGAACATGCTGAAAATCTGGATCCTGAAAAGAAAGTTGCTTATCTATGTAACATGGTCTCCTATCAGTCTGTTAATAAATTCATTTTTCCTGCTCCCTCATTATTCTTCCATGTGTAGATTAAACGGATTATACTGTAATTAAGTTTGACTCTGACAAGAGGCAGTGATTTAGAGCAATGAGCTATGGGGAGGCCAGCATGCTATTCCTAGCTTCACTGTTGACTTACGGGCTGAGGACAAAGTACCCCCGCTGCACGGTGCCTCAATTTTTCCGTCTATAGAGTGAGATAAACAATGTCTCAGAGGGATGTAGTGCTGCTTTATGAGCTCTATATTCTAACTGAGCTCCAAATTTCTTTATAGAAAGGTGCTCTTTGAAGAATTAAAGATGTATTTATATTGTTGTTGTGACTCTTAATAGAAATGAAGCTTTAAAATCTAATTTTAAAAGCCTCCTACTGCACAGTGCATTATCCACGTTCTTAAATACTGCAATCAGCTGTGCACTGAGTTGCTCTGTGGTATTTATTAAAAACTGAAAAAAAAAAGGCACTGCAAAGACATACTGTAGAACATTTTCAAAGCCATGTGCAGCCGTTTAACTGCAGGACTTCCACTGAAGTTAATGGGACTCACACTGGCAAATTCTAAGCACCACTTTGAAAATTTACCCCATAGTGACAGTTTAATGCTTCTTATAGATCATAAGCTTTCAGATAACATCTCAAGGGAAAAATGGACAATTTTTCAAAAGAAATAAACAATCTTTAATGAAACAATTCTGTATTGTAATCATCATAACTAAGAGTATGGAACAGAGTCCCTTGGGAAGAAGGCTCTTAGGAATTGCTTACTGGTGATAGTTGTCAATGGGCTACAAAAAAGTTTCCATTGCATTCTATTATAATTCCAGTTGCTCATAGATCATAACACATTTTCTTTTTAAATTTGAAATTTCATGTTTCTAAGGGCAAAAATATAGAAAGTCAGAGGATTGTTTCCTTATGAAGTTATGTTTATATTTTTCAGAATGGGTAATAATTTGTATATTACTCATATGAAGTTTAAACAGGTATAGATGACCAAAAAACCCAAGGCCATACTTTTTGTTGTCTGGTTAATATTGTTGGTTTTAACCCAAACAACATTCATATTAGGCCTGCCAACAACCTACTAAACTTATGTTTGGTAGCCTGTCTCTAAAGCTGCCTTGATTCAGGACAGCATGGTTTACGTGGCTCTCAGGGTGTAACCTAGGCCTATTTTCCCTACCGTTTCCTACTATTCTCCCCACTGCTCATTGAGCTCCAGCCACAGTATCTTATGTCTTCTCCTTGTTCAAACCAAGCTCATCAGGTCTCAAGAATCTTTGCAATTGCTACTCGCTGGCCTGGAAAGATCTGTGCTTAACTCTTCTCATGGCTTGCTCCCTTTTAATACTCAGGTCAACTCAAGTGTCTAATACTTAGAAAGACTTTCTCAGACCACCCAATCTAAGGTAGCCCCCCACTTTCTCTGCTTTATTTTCTTCATTATGTTATCTCTAGCTGATATTACCTTGTTTTCAAAAAAATAAATTAGTGCATTACTTTTCTCTGTCCACTGGAATATTAGCTCTACAAGAAGGAAGACTTTGTTCATTTGGGGCAATACAGCCTCCCCAGCATCCAGAACAATGCTTGGACATGGTAGAAATGGTGTAAGTGTTTGTTGAACAACTCAAATATAAGCTCAAAACCTGGTGGGCGTGGCGGTGATTATTTGCTCCTTTGTCTCATGCAGTGGGACAAGATATTCTATAGCCTTCTTTCCGTGGCTACTTCAATTTCCATCACCTTTGCTCTGTATCACCATAATTAGTGTTCCTCCTTTCCATTTTGCCCTACTTTAAGGGCACAGGAGACAGTATTCCTACAGGCAGGGACCATGTTTTATTAATCTTTGTATCCTTTGCACCTAAAATTGTGTTTGGCACATAAGAAGTACTCTGTCAATGAATTTTCTTACATAATGTGATAGGACAGAATATTAGAACAATATATCATAGTGTTCTACTAAAGTTTATAGAAGGAGTGGGAAATAATCTTTAGTTATTCATTTTCCTCTAAGGGCATTCTCTAAATGGTCAAATCATATCAGCTGATCTGATAAGTTTGTATACTAGGTCAACGATTACCTAAACAATTATCTAAATTACCAAGAGTATATTAATGTTAACAAATACATGAAGGCATTCCTGGGAGTAACATTATTTATCCTGAAGATGTCTCCAACTTAAAAATACCCAGGGAACCTCATGAAAACATTCCTCAAGAGCTCATGCAATTTAACGCAAGGCAAATAAGCCTTTTGGACCCCAATTTCCCCTTCAGGTTAGAGAGCAGCAATAGGTAATCTGATGTAGTTGATATAATTAAGGCTGATACTGCAATTAATGTTCTGTAAAGTCTGGCTTCTCATTCAAAGATCTTGAATTACTAATGATAAACATGAAAGTATCGTGTTCTTTGTTTATAAGTTGATGATAACAGACATGGTCCAATTAAATTTAATTTTAAAATGCTAATAAACAATAAGCATAATTTTCACAGTTGGGTAGGTATATTTTTCTATAGTGAAATCATGAGAAATAAACCCTGCTTTTTTCACCTATCATCTTTCTAACTTTGGGCAAGTTTCTTAAGTCTTATCTTATTTCCTCTTCTATAAAATAGGATATTACAGTACTTATATAGGATTAAATAAGACAATATTTACAAAGTGCTTAGAGCAGTACCTAGCATATAGTAGTTCCCAATAAATATCAGCTATTATTAACTAAAGGGATTGAAATGGTTTTAACTGTCCTCAGATGGTCCAGTTAATCCAATGGAAGGAATGTGTGCTGAAGGAGTGTGGACGCTTAGAAGGAAAGAGAAGTCCCAGAAGAGTATATGACTGCCAGGAAATAACCTGAGAGAATATAATTTCTACTCATGGAGAAAAGAGATTGGAAGGTATAAAAAAATGATGCCATACAAGAGCAGGTCTCTTAAAACAAAAGAGGGAGAAGGCAGAGAAGAAGAAAAATGATGTTTTAAATCAGTTTAGAAGCCAGTGGAAGTTTTGGGAGTTTGTGTTCTAACTTTTAAACATATTAGTGGTTTAAGTTGCCTTTTAATAAGATGAACTCACAGATATATTAGAGCAGCCTCAACCATATGATTTTAATAAAGGCTTCAATTTTGTTTTAGCCATGTAACAAGCTGGTTGTATTTTCTAATAAAAATACACTTGTTGGCATTTTCCTGAGGAACTTTTATCTCATTTCAAAGACACGTAAGCTCAGTTCACGGGGGAAACATCTGTGCTGTGGTTTGCCTCTTTTGTCCTCTTGTGGAAATGTTACGCTGAAGGGAATCTGTTAAAATAGCAATAAGAAATCAACTTACATTTAGCATCAAATACAGATCTAAGATTAATAGCAGGCTGGTATTTTCTGCTTCACTGAGAGTCACTGCAAGACTGAAAAATATGGCCATGTTATATGTGTCTTTAGAAAGATTTATTGAGCAATCTAAAAAGCCACTGTTAGAAGTAATTTGTTGGCTTCCTGACACATCAAGCTCATTATTGTGATCTGAATATCAGCCTTTGGTGCTATTTGCAACTTTTGGGTAGGTCGTTAATGAAGTCCAGAAAAAAGAGTGATTATGAAATCAGTCTTTGAGGTTATTCACACATTTTTAATGCTGATGTTATTGGGTGAGTAATTTGTGTTTGAATGTACAGAAATCATAAAGCGGGCAGCCTTGATAAATAGAGGACAGCTTGGGTAGTCATCCCAAAATACACCTGACCCTCCAAATGCAAGGATTATTGACCACAGCTGTAGACATGTTCTTATGACAGAGTCTTAGGTGAGTGATATAAATTGGACACATAGGTATGAGGAAAAATTTTATGTTCTAGGTAAGATTTTACCAATTTTCCAAGAAAACTCTCAAAATCAAGCAAAGAAAAATCAATACACAGTGTTCATGATAGAAAGTATCTAAATAAAAAAATTAAATAGATTCTTTTCTTCCCCTTAGGGTATAGTTGTTTAAAATATGTTTTCCAAACACAAGTATACAATGATTTTATGATTTCTCAAAGAACTACTAGTCCTACTCTTTGATCCAGCAATCCCACTACTGGGCATTTACCCAAAGGAAAAGAGTCATTTTATCAAAAGGACACCTGCACTTGAATGTTTATTGCAGCACAATTCACAATTGCAAAGATATGGAATCAACCCAAGTGCCCATTAGTTCATGACTGGATTAGCAAAATGTGGTATATGTATACCATGGAATATTACTCAGCCATAAAAAGGATGAATTAATGCCTTTTGCAGCAATTTGGAAGGAACTGGGGACGATTATCCTAAGTGAAGTGTCTCAAGAACGGAAAAATGAACATCACATGTACTCTCTAATAAAACGGATCTTAAATCAGTGAACTTTTGATATGCTCCTGGTTCTGGCTAGAGTGCAGGAGTAAAGGGGGGCAGTTCAGAAAGAGAGGTGCTAAAGTCTTTGGCAATTAGCCCATGAGGTCTCCTTCAATAGGGCCTCTGTCAGTAGGGATCAATACGAGGCTTGCTAGCTGACCACTGCAGCAGCCTCAGTCTGTTTCCAATTGGAAAGAATAACACTGGTTATTTTTATTTACGGAAAGCATTTCCCACATTGAAGGCACAACAAGGCTAACACAATCTTTTCTATGTTCTTTTCTTGAATGCTTAAGACTTGTAAAAACATTTGGGAATGTATTTGGCATGTTCAGAATAATCAAATATTACAAATACATGGAGTCTTGAGAGGTTTTAGCTACATTTCCACTCAGAACAGTTATCGTGGACAGATGAGAAATGCTATTCTTGTTTTCATTTTTTTTCACAGCAAATTAGGTTGAACAGAGAACTACAGGGTTTACTTTACCATTTTAACAGTGACATCAAGCATTTTTATGGACCTGTTAAACAGGCCTACAAATAGTCTCAATAGTCATTTGGTACAGTCCGCTATCTTCAGGCAGATGATGTTTGATTCCTCTGTGAAGGTTAAATTATGCTGATACGTATCATACTGATAAGTCACATTTGAACATGTTTCATTATTACATCAATTCAGCTGGAGCACGGATCAAACATGCACATTTAATAAAAGACTGAAAAAAAATGCGTAGTTATTCTAATTGTAAGTACAAATCCAGTCTTTGTTCTAATGAGGAGTCATCATATATTTATCCATGAAATTTTCTTCCAAAGCAATTAATTTACTAGATGTAAAATATCCAAATGAAGAAAAGGCCTCAACAGTTAACAAAACTGTGATTACACCTAAACCATGTCATGTTAAATTTGTAAGGCCACTATTGATAGGTACAAAGGCAAGTAACATTACAGATAACATAACATAATGCCATTTTTAGAACCACATGTTATATCAAGACCTTCAAGGATCTGAGACAGGAAGAGAAAGTTTAAAGGACTAAGATGTGCTGATGTATCCATAGTTGAAAACAGCTATCAATAGGCAGCAGGCATCTGGGAAAGAACTTTCTTTTTAGCTTGGAGGCCAGAGTTATGTTGGCATTGCCTCTGGAATTGGAACAAAACCAATTTTTAATTGGTTTTAAAATCTGAAATGAAACATTCCTTGCAGTCATCCATGAACCGACCTTATCCTGTAGAAGTTGAGTGAATTTTGGCCAACCATCTGCCTTATGTATTGTTTTGTTTGGGCCCCTATGGGACAGAAAGTACTTGTTGTGCAGTAATTTCATATCGAGTTACAGTCCTTCATAATGTTGCTTGAGCAGAGAAGTCAGAGAAAAAAGTCTCTAGAGAGAAAAATCAAATGCCTTTATTAATATACCTTGGGGCTAGAAGGACCTGCAAGGCTGGGAGTTACCACCTACTTTCCTCCACACCTTAGCATAACAGCTTCAAAAAAGAAGTAAAGCCTATTCTTGGAGAAGACAGACAGCTGGACAAATAAATTGCATTAGTGAAGGCCAACCAAGGTATTGTAAGATTGATTTAACTTAGAATTTTATTAGACTCACTATTGTAACACCAGTGTCTTACACACAGCCAAATTTCCCTAATTCTGGTTGAATGAATGGAGACTTCTTGAAATGTGCATATGTGAAACAAGCATAGAATAAAGGATTCTTCTTAACAGTGCCCACGGATGGGGAGACGCTTTACTCCTTAAATCCACTTTGCCCCTGGGAAACAGGAGTAAGGGAGGAAGCAGATTACTCAACAATTCCTGACTCCTAAAACAAAATGGAAAACCCATTGTAGAAGATCATCTAAAGTACCTTGTAAATTTAAAAACCCACTTTCTCGGCTTGGAAATAAGTGAAATAAGTAAGCTTCATCAAGGAATTCCAGTATCTGGGTCTGAATGACTGCCTAAGAAGTGAGAAGGACATAAGGGCAAGAAAACTAAATTTAGCTGTCAAATAATAATAATTAATAATAATAGCTTTTATATAGAGAGTTTTCAATTTTGTGAGAATACTTATTACTGGGAGAGGGCAGAGACTAACTCCAGAATGCTCGTTGGCAACTTCATTAAGAAGTATAATTTCAAGCTGGAACCCAGGTGAATGGAGTCTCTCGGACACCAAAGCAGCTAGGGAGGTATGTGCTATTTATTTGGGGATTGTAGAGTGGGGTTGGGAGACTCATGTTTCAGAGTGTAGAACATGTTGTTAGGCCTAAAGTTATCAATGCATTAAGTAAACCATATTCTTAATAATTCCTGACGCATGTGCATCACTGGGACTAACACATTGCCATCAATTCCAGCCGATCAAGAGCATGACCTGGTGTTATGCTGTAGAGCAAAAATGGTCTTTTATATTTACTGAAATCAATACTTCCCCAAATCAGGGCAATACAGGTGAACCACATTATTTCAGTGTAACTTAATTGATAGAACTGGGTGTTTAGAGTCAGATCACCTGGCTCAAATCCCAGCTCTATCGGTTACTACCTGTATGACTTTTAGCAACTTACTTTGCCTCTCGTTGCCTCAGTTTCTTCATCTGTAAAATAGGGATAATAAAATACCTACCTCATAGCGTTGTGGTGAGGATTAAATGAGTCAACATTTTTAAACCCCAAGAGTGCCTGGTCTGTGGTAAATTCTCCATGGATGTTACCTTTTAACATTAAACAAATGTTGCAATACAAGAGACAGAGGGTGTGGTGTCACCAATCTAGGTATCTGAGACTTTGATATTCACCTATAACACAGAAGGGCTTTCGGGCAAACCTCAATCTTCCTTGCCATCCTCTATACCGACAACAGCAACCCGCAGACCAGATTCGAATGATGAACTCCAAACCAAAGACGACAATCATCACGAACTCCTAAAATATCAGATAAGACGTGTCAGAGAGAAGCATTATGGAGGAAACCGCAGCAAGAAGCTCTATGAATATTTTTGGACGTTTAGGCATTTTATCTAGAACATCTAGTTGTTAACATCTGAAGTTAAGAACAACTCCTCTTCTCCAAATCAAACTAAACCTGGAAAACATCCGAACCTCATGTTGATTCTCTAGGAATCATGGAATGCTATTCCTTTTGAAGTCACTAACACTTTGCAAATTTAGGAGTCAGTTTCACTACTAAATGCGCAGGCTGCATAATGGATCTGTCCCATCCGGAATTTATAGCGTTACTGACTTTAGCTACATGTGCAGTATCTGAAATGAAATAGCACGGATCCTGAAATATAATGGCAAGTTTTACAGAAAACAGAGCTTCATTTTTGCTGCAAGGAATGACATAATCCCTAAACCTTCAAGAGTTGTTCTCAGAGAGAAAGAAATAAATATTTAGAAATATATTGAGTTCTTTTGTTACAATGTCAAAATCTTCTTATAAAAGAGTAAGTCTAAGTAGCATTGCTGTGTGTGGCACATACATCGTTTGCCAGAGATGAGACTCCGAATCCTCCAGATCCAAAGCTTTTTAATTAGTATGCTGCCCTTTGGTGAGAGCTGCTAGAAAACAACACCTGCTCCAGCAAAATGACTTTGCGATTATTTAGGAAGAGTTGTGAGTTAACCCTGGGGAAAGGCCAGCTGAAGTGGCTCATTAAACAGTCAGTCACAGAACGAAAAACCAAATGGAATTTGTAAAAGGAAAGGATCTCTGGAGCAAGCTTAGCGCATCACCTTGCTGTCCCTAGAGGGACAGGCACTGAGTTTATGAAAATCGATTTTCCTTTAAAAAATAATTCCCTTGTTTTTAAACAAGAGTTGACTCAACATTTACAATTTAGAACAATATTTATTAGTATTTATTATAATTGCTTAATTATAAAAGTAATACATGGTCTTTATTAAAACTTTCAAACATCACTGAAATAGACAGCATAGAAAGTAAAAGTTCTAATCCACTCCCCACTCTCCCACCCCACTCCCAAGATAAAAACTGTTACCAAATTTACAAAAATGGCATTTTTGTTGCAAGTTTCAGGCAAATGTCTGTTTCTTTAGTTAGAGCATGTGATGATATGCTGCACTTTTGAAATGCCTAGTAGTGATATATCATTCTATCCTTCTGTTATTTTGCACTAGATAATCCACAAATATTTCTCATGATGGGAAATAAATTCTCAATATCATCGCTGCTCACTTAACAGTGACTCGAAACTAGTCACGGGATAAATCTTCGAAAATGACTGTATGCACAGATAACCAAAACTAAGGTCAACATACATTCATTAATGATCTGAGGGTTTTGTTTATTTTTGGTTTATTTTGGTTTTGAGAGTATATCTGGGTAGTTGAGTGTATTCATTTATTAAGGTGTCTAAGGTGCTAGATAACCTGTTTTTAATCCAACACATCTTTCCACATATAGAAAGCGTGGTGAGGCCTAAAACGCCCATGTAGCTATGACTGTGCCGAACTTAGGTTTACTAGTAGGTCCAATTTTTTTATCCCTGCCCCTACCTCCTGCTTGTGCTATGAATTTTGACATGCTAATTGTGAAAGGTAATATTATGGGAGATACCCAAGAAATCCCAAATGTAGCCGGAGCCCTCAGCCACTACCATGTAATGATTTTTCTTTTTCATGGAAACAGATGACACCAGTGGATGTATGGACATTGTTTTTAAGTAAGGTACGCCAAGGTCACGGTAGTATTTCTGTGTTACAGTGAGACAGAATGAATTACACCTATAAATTCCTTACTCAAGGCCCATTGTTCAGAAATATTGCTTGCTACTTCTTTTTTTGTTTTGTTTTTAAAAGAGGTTAGGGGAAAAAATGAAAACAGAGTTTCAAAATTCATGAAGCAAAACTGATAGAGCTGAAAGGAGAAATAGACAAATCCACAATTATATTTGGGGACTTTAATACCCCTCCCCCCAGAACTGCTGGAACAGAACTACTACAAAGCAAATTAGTAAGTACGTAGACTATTTGAACAACACATTCAACCTATAGGATCCAATCGGCAGATACAGAACATTCCACCCAATAACAGCAGAATACACATTTTTTCCCAAGCACGCATGGAACATTTACCAAGATAGACCATATCTTACATCATAAGCAAACTTCAAATAGTTTAAAAGAATAAAATCACACATTATGTGTTTTAGAACCACAATGGAATCAAACTAGAAATCAACAACAGAAAGATAAATCTCTAAACATGTGAAAATTAAACAACACATTTCTCCGTAATCCATCGGTCAAACAGAAAGTCTCAAAGAAAATTAAAAAATACACAGAACTGAATGAAAATAAAGTATATCAAAATATGTGAGATGCAGTAAAGGCAGATCAGAAAGGAAAATTTATAGCACTAAATACTTACATTAGAAATGAGGAAAGTCCTCATATTAATAATCGAAGTTCCTATCTCAAGAAACTAGACAAAGAAGAGTAAAACCCAAAGAAAGCAGAAAGAAGGAAATCATATAGATAAAAGCATAAATTAATGAAATTGAAAAGAGGAAAACAATAGAGAAAATCCATAAAATAAAAAAGTGGTTCTTTGAAAAAAATCAATAAAATTGATAAACCCCTGTCAAGCTGACAAAAATCACCAGCATCAGCCATTAACTGGGGATATCACTACAAATCTAGAGCCATTAGAAAATGAAAGTGGGCTGTGCGCAATGGCTCACGCCTATAATCCCAGCCCTTTAGGAGGCCAAGGTGGGAGGATCTCTTGAGGCCTGGAGTTCCAGACCAGCCTGGGTTACATAGTGAGACCCCTGTCTTTACAAAAAATAAAATAAAATAAAATAAAAATGAGGGAATACTATGAATAACTTTATGCACATAAATTTGACAATGTAGAAGAAATGGACCAAATCCTTGGAAACTACAACCTACCAAAACTCAACAAAGAAGAGCTAGATAATTGGAATACCCTATAACCTCTAAAGACATTGAATTCATGATTTAAAATCTCCCAAAAAGAAATGTTCAGGCCAGATGGTTTCGCTGGCAAACTCAACCAAATATTTAAAGAAGAATTATACAATTTTCACACAATTTCTTCCACAAAATAGAGGAGAAAACACTTCCTGGCTCATTGTATGATGCCAGTATTATCCTGTCACTAAAACCAGACAAAGACAATACAAAAACAAAATAAAACAAAACAAAAACCACGAACCAATATCTCTCATGAACTTAGACATGAAAATGTTCAACAAAATATTAGCAAATCAAATCAAACAATATATAAAAAGTACAGACCATAAGCAAGTAGGATTTATTCCTGGTATGCAAGACTGGCTCAGTGCTCAAAATCAATCAATATAATGCATTATATCATCAAGCTAAAGAACAAAAGAATCATATAATCATATTACTTGATTCAGAGAAAACATTTGACAAAATCCAACACCCATTCATGATAAAAACTCTCAGCAAGTTAGGAATACAGGGTGAACAATTCAATTTGATAAACAGCATTTATCAAAAACCTACAGCTAACATCACACTTAATGGTGAAAGACGGAATGCTTTCCCCTAAAACTGAGAACAACCAAGATGTCTACTTTCACCACTCTTATTCAACACAGTAAGTTACAGTCACTGCAATGAGGCCAATAAAAGAAAAAAAAAAGCATACGGTTTGGAAAGGTAACTATAAAGTGGTCTCTATTTGCAGATGATCACTGACATGATTATCTACAGAAAACATCACAAAGAATTTACAAAAACATTCTTGGAACTACTAAGTGATTTCAGTAAGATTGCAGGATATATGATCAACACACAAAAGTCAATTACATTTCTGTATACTAACAATGAGCATATGGAAATCAAAATTAAAACCAATCTTATTTACAACCATTCCAAGTATAAAATACTACATAGATATATACTTAGCAAAACAGGTATAGTTGATATATGCTGAAAATTATAAAATGCTGATAAAATTAAAAAATCAGAGAAGACCTAAATAAGTGCAGAGAAATACCATGATCATGAATCAAAGACTCAACATAAAAACGAAGTCAAGTCCTCCCAAACTGATCTATAGGTTTAACGAAATGGCTGTCAAAATCTCAGCAGGGTTTTTTTTTTTTCGATACACACAAACTTATTCTAAAATTTATGTGGAAATGTACAAGCCCTATAATAGCTAAAACAATCCTGACAAAGAAGAATAAAGCAAGAGGAATCATTTTACCTTATGTTAAGGCTACTAGATAGCTCCAGCAATCAAAACCATATGGTCTTGGTGGATTGCTAGACACATACAACAGTGGAACAGAACAAAGGACTCAGAACTAGACCCACACAAATGTGCTCAACTGATTTTTGTTAAAGGTGTAAAAGCAGTTCAACGGAGGAAAAACAGTCTTTCAATAAATGATACTGGAGAAATTGGACACCCACAAGCAAAAAATATGAACTTCAATCTATACCTCACACTGTATACAAAAATCATTTAAAAATGGACCATGGGATGAAATATTAAACATAAGAAGATACCAGTTTTAGTAAAAAATATATGAGAAAATTTTGAGGATTTAAGTTGAGTTCTTAATCATGACATCAAAAGCACAAATTATAAAAAGAAAAACTGATAAATTGTACTCCATAAAAAGTAAAAACTTACTCTGTGAGAGCCCATGTATGGAGGTTGAAAAAACAAACTATACACTAGGAGAAAATATTTGAAAACCACATATCTGGCAAAGGACTAATATCTAGAATATATAAAGAAACCTCAAAATTCCACAGTTTAAAAAACTCAGAAATTTGGCAAAAAATATGAAGAGGATATTCATAAAAGATGACATACACCAAAAAGGATATACAGATGACAAATTAGCACATGAAAAGATATTTGACATCATTAGCCATCAGGGAAATGCAAATTAAAACCAAAATAAGATAAAGATATCACTACACAGCTTTCAGAATGGCTAAAATATAAAATAGTGACAACACAAAATTCTTGGGAGGATGCAGAGAAGCTAGATCATTCAAACATTGCTGTTGAGAATGTAAAATAGTACAGTCTCTCTGAAAAACAGCTTGATGTTTCCTTTTTTTCTTTTTTGTAAATAGAGACAGGGTCTCACTCTGTTACCCAGGTTGGAGTGCAGTAGTGCAATTATAGCTTACTGCAGCCTCAAACTCCTGGGCGCCAGCGGTCTTTCTATCTCACCTCCCAAGTAATAATAGCTGGGACTAAAGGTGCGCTAATTTTTAAATTTTCTGTAGAGATGAGGTGTCGATATATTGCCCAGGCTGGTCTTGAACTCCTGGTCTCAAGCAATCCTGCTTCAGCCTCCCAAAATGCTGGGATTACAGGCATGAGCCACTGTGCCTGGCCCTGATAGTTATAAGGCTAAACATACAGTTACCATATAACTCAGCAATTGTACTCTTGGGCATTCATGTCAGAGAAATGAAAACTTACTTTTGTACAAAAACTTGTGCATGAATATTCATAGTAGAATTATTCATAATGGCCAAACACTAAGAACAGCCCAGATGTCTTTCACCATGAGGATGGTTAAACATGCTGTGGTACATCAGTACCGTGGAATGCTACTCAACAGTAAAAATGAATGAACTATTGATACACACAGCAACTTGGATGAATTGCTAGGGAATTATGCTGAGTAAAAAAAAGCCAATCCTAAGAGGTTACATACTGTATAATTCCATTTGTATAACATTTTGAAATAAAAATTTTTTAGAAATGGAGAAAAGATTAGTGGATTTTAGGGGTCAGGCTGGTGAGGGGAAGGGGTGGGCAAGTGGGAAGGAGGAGGCAGGTGTGGCTATAAAGGGACAACTTGAAAGATCCTTGTGGTGATAGAGCTGCTCAGTATCTTGAGACTGTTGTGTTAGATACACCAATGTCCACATGTGATAAATTGTACAGAACTAAATACACACACACATACAAATAGGTACAAGTAAAAGTGGAGAAATCTGAATAACATCTGTGAATTGTATCAATATTATCCTGGTTGTGGTATTATACTATAGTTTTACGAACTGTTACCATTTGGGGAAACTGGGTAAAGCATACACAGGGTATCTCTGAACTATTTCTTACAACTGCGTGTGGACCTACAAACATCTCAATAAAAATTTGAATTTAAAAAAAAGCAATTTCCAGCAATCTGGCCAATGTGGTAGACTCATGAAAGGAGATGAGTTCTTCAAGTCCGGATGCTAGATCTGATCTCATTGGTTTAGCGGTACTCCCTAAATCACCCTTTGGATGGCACTCATTATTTTCAAATGAGTTTAAAATATAAAAATCTGTTACGTTCACTTGAAATGATTGAGATGAGGGATGGTTCTTCTGACCCTTGCTGGGTCAGCAGTCATGGTTGATTTTTTGAGGGGTGTTGTCCTGGTTCTTTGGTTCCTTGCTTGGAAAAATGACAAGCAGGGCCGGTGCTACCGAGCAGCACTTCCGCACAAGCAGCTTTTATTGCAGGCTTTTCAGCACAGCATAGAAAGGAAAGTACATTTCCTGAGGGGAAATGGGTCTATCTCCATAAGTGTAGCAAATGCTGGGGTCTTACCACACTTCTACTTTTATGTCTATTCCTTATGATATGCTAAATGGTGGGCAGAATATTCATTATTTCTCTGGGAAAAGGGTGGAGAGCTCTCAGAGCTAAGTGCTCTCCCCAATTTTGTACTTAGAGGGTAACTTCCAGGGGTTGCCATGACATTTGTAAACTGTCATGGTGCTGGTGGGTGTGATTTTTACTATGCTAATGTATGTTAATGGAGAAAAGGTTACCATTGGACATTAGCTCCTAGTTTCTGTGCATGCTCCTGGTGGGGAGAAGTCTCTAACCTCAAGGTCCTGCTGTTGCAGGTGTTGTTCTAAATACTCATTGTCCTCCTTGTTTTTGCCCCCCTCCTCTTTTCCTGTGGTTAGTGCTGCCAACCTGCACCTAACGTCAGCCATGAGGCATGTTATGGTGCCTTTGCTGTTGAACCTCAGGATAAATCCGTTCATTTTCTCTCACTTCGTGTTAGTTGAAATAAAGTGCCCACTATTTACTCAAATGGCCACTAAAGAGATTAGTGAATAATATTCAGAATACCTGACCTATTTGGACAAAAGCTGTAATGGAAAGCTGGTGTTATTAACAGTGGTCCTGTCTTTCCTTATTGAAGCCCTGAGTATCTTGGCTTTGACAGTCCTCCAAAAAATTAAAGGCAATGTTAATTATTTTTATCACCAGTTTTGAAAGAGTTATAGTTTCCTCATTTGTCCTCATAGAATTTTGGTAGAACATAGAACATCTTTCCTATTGCTCTTAAAGACTAAGGAAATTAAGAAACATAAGAGGCAGTGGTAAAGCTAGTCCTGAATTTTATCTAGACTATCTGTCAAGAATACTAATCTAGCATTAACCCTCTTTTCCAGATATTAAGAAAGCCTCTTCATATGCCACGCCTGAGAACTGTGGTGCAATTTCATTGATATATATGACTTTGTTGTATCATTTGAAGTTTAAATTCTGTTCTTGCAGTTATTTTTTGATTTTTAGCTACTTAAAGAGGTTTTAGCTAAAGACTGATCGATTGTCTTCATACAAATTCACAATGCCTGAAAGCTCATGTTCTAGTTGTTTTCTCATTAATTAATAGCACTGTTCATTAAAACACAGTGACCTTTGTCTAATCTACAAGCTGTCTTCTATGACCATTAGTTTTTCCTGGTTTTATGCCATCAAATAGCATTTTTGTGAAGATGAAATGCTGACATTTTAAACCCTGTGACATTTGCCCCAATTCTTGAAGAGCTATGGCTAATTAGATATACAAAATTAGAACTATTGCTTTTATTCACAATATCAACACAATCAATTCCCAGCTATTTTTGCTGCTTTTTGTGTGTGTATGAATATACTGAAAGTAACATAGGGCTAGCAAGCCAGCATGCTTCCTTACATAATCCCCTCAGGGAAAGAATTTGTGACGTAAACGGCGCCGTAAATTGCAAAGAAAGACATCCATCAGAAGGGTTGCAGTTATAATTCTTTGTAATTTGGAAAATTCTACTATAATATATATTAAGGAAGTGAAATTAAGATCTAGAGATGGCTCTGCACTTAGATCAAAATGTGGAAACAAAAATACAAAAATAAATCGTCTTTTGGAATTTTGTCTCTTTGGAAAGCAGAAAAATATCCTAAAAACATGCTCGCTAACCATTACTTATAGGACATCACGTGCCATCATCAATCCAGCTAGCTTTCAACTTCCTCCTTACTTTATGGGAAGGTATATTAACTATTAGTACACTGGAAGAGAATTTGAAGGAATGAATGTTTTTACCAAAAGGACTGATTTGATTGGGAGTTGAGACATCTCAACACTTTCAGAATCACATCTGCATAGAGGTGGTGGTGAGAGTATGGCAGAACTTTATTAAATGGCTTAGTAGAAACTGCCCCGGTTGGGGGTAGGGAGAAGGGGGACATAGAAGTGGGAATGGGGGAAATTAGAACAAGGTGTGAAAGGGCACGGATGCTTCAATGACAGATAGTTTGAAAGACAGCGTGACGAGGGTTAGGCTCATTGGCTGGAAGGTTTAGGAAAACATTGGTGGATGAATTCCTTTGAGTAGCACCAGCAAAATCCAGTGCCTCTGTAGGTCTTCTTTCTTTTGGTATCTTTTGGTTCAGAAATTCCTGAAACTTCTCTATAAATGATTTATCCACTCGAGTTTTTCACGCCAGTTAAAATGTAAATCTTCCTCTGAAAAGTAATTAATTCACTTAACCACACCTATATGACAGTGTTTATTTATCCTAGAGTTCTTCAGAAAGGCATAGGGAAGGGAATAGTTTGAAAATGCCCCATTCCAAATGACTGATTTACATTTTATTACCGAGGAAGGATTAGGGTGGGTTTTTATCAGATATTGGGAATACAGATTGAGGCCATATGAGCCAGAGAGAAGTGGGCGCCCCCTTCTTGGGGCGAAGGAGAGCACTGTAAGAGTCAGGAATAGCAGGTCATTCCTGGTTTACCCCTAGGTGTTCAGTCTAGAGTGGCCCTATGCATCCCAGTTACCAGTTGGGATGCCATGGTGAGGATTTCCATCCTCTCTTGCAGTGATTTTAGATGCTTGGGGATGGGTTGGCCGCCGTTCGTTGCTACAAAGCCTGCCTGGTATAAGGCAGCCACCCAAGTGACCCCTTCTGTGTTCATGTTTTACGTTCCAAAAGTCATATATGCATCAGGGCAAAGGATGTCTTAGGCCTTCCCCTTCACTTGCCAAAGGTGGAGTCTGTCCGTGGGATCAAGCTGCAGTGGTGCCCTTTGTGGAGGAGCCTGAGTTGTTGATGCATGTGATTGGGATTCACTCACATTCTCCTCTTCCCTCCCTAGGAACAGAAAGCAGGCTCACCGAGTTCTTTTTGGTTGTCCACCCTCCCCTACCCCAAACCTAATTATACCTTAATTGGTTTGAGGTTTATATATGGGTGGGTCTGCATGCAGCTACATGTGTATATAGCAAGGACTGCAACCAAACCTCTGAATCAAAAACTCCAAGCTTGAGAAAATTGAAAATGGTTTGCTGCACCTTGGACTGAACCCAGATATCTATTCTATTAGGATTTTGCCAAATAATCACAAATTATTCAGCTCAACTTGGAATTGAAGCTGAAAGCCCTGAATCAGGACATCAAAAGAGTCTCCAAAATAAAGGAAATCAAACCAAGTTTCCATTTGATTCAAATTGTTAATGTGTCTATTTCTCATTGACCCATAGGCTTTTCTTTCTCTTAAGAACTATATGAACTTGCCCCTAAATAATATGACTAACAATTTAAAACCAATACTGGTACCAGAAATAAAATTAGGCCATTCTTTTAGTTTTATAATAAGAAAATATGCAAGGGCAATTAATTAATTAATTAATGCGTTTACAATTAAAATTTAAGATACTTATAAAAATTTAAATGAAATTCCTTAAAACAAATGATGTTGTCAGTTAAGAGAGATATCCCTGGCTTCGAGAAGTTGGCACACATCAGCCAAGTTGACTATAAAGCAAATCTTATCTTCTCATGTTGGTGACATTTTCTCTGTGGGTGGAGGTGGACGCCTGTACCGGGACAAGAGTCAGTGTGGCTTCTGTGCTACCAAGAGGCTGAGGATCAGGTCTGAGCTGCGTGTGCTCTTGGAGAACTTTCAGAACTTTTAACCTTTCTTACTGGGGCATCACATCTCTGTCCTTACAGCTACCCCTTCCTGGACCAAAGAAATTCTTATACTGAGACATCCTTTGACTTCCAGAATATTTGCCCCTTCACTCTTCCTTTAGGGTATTTACATGGTGTATAGTATAACTAACTTCTCTGTTTAGTTCATTTGTAGGTGTCTTGCTTTTCATGAATTCACTTTACAAATGTATACTGAATACCATAAGCATGCAGAATATAAAAATGAACAATGTGTTCTACCACCCTTGAGGAGTTTATAGTCTATTTGGGTAAGATAAAACACTCCCACTAGAGAAGTTACAAATGATATGCCATGAGTTCTGAGTGGTGGTTCCTCGAGAAACTACTTACCTGTTGTTGTAACTCCTCACCTAGGGCAGGCCCTCAACAAATATTTGTTGAAGTTTCCCTCAGTTCAAGCTATGGGGTCAGCAAAACCCAATTAGCATACTGTTTGTTTTAGTAATCCATTAAGATCAAAATTCTGAAAAAAAGCTGGCTAGAGGTGGAAATATTGGAATGAGTTAATTGGTCTATGATTTTTTTCTGATCTGTCTATTCAGCTTTATTGACACTAATTGCAATGAGACGGGCAATGGCTTCTTACCACAAGATGTCTTGGTGTCAGGGTGTGTTTATTTTGATAAAGCTGTAGGACAGTAATGACCTAATGTCACTCCTATGGTTTATACTACTAACTAATTTTTATTTTTATTTGTGGTCACGTGATATCTCTTCTCTTTTTCACTTTTCTACTAGCATGCTAAGATTTTTCATCAATGGTTACACCATTGTTCTTAAGACAGGCTGGGGAAAGAGAAAAAGTGAGAGTTTATTCCTTTTATTTGACCATGTTTTAGGCAGATCTCCAAATGCCTTGATTTTTGTAGGAAATTCAGGGTAGAGCCAAAATGGCTCCTGAAGGCTGAGCTGAAGCAAGCAGTGTGTTTTATGTATTCAGCGATGAGGAAAACAGAGGCTGTGCTGATGACGGGGCTGAACTCTGAGAACCTCAGCTACTGAGCTGTCAGTGGGAAAGGCGTTTTGCTTGTGGATGGAACGTGAAAATGGTGGGTATAACCCAGAAGAAATAGAAACCTTCGGGATCATGGCTCTCAGAGGAAGAAAAGGCTATGGGTAGTGTTGGAGTCCGGCAGAAATCAGATACTATTTTGCTTTCTTTCCATACCCGTAGGCTTCTTGTAGACCTATATACCCATGGGAGAAATCTCCATGCTTTCTCAGGTCATCTGACCCACCTTCCTTCTAGATCTTCTGGCAAAACCGGAGATATTTTGATACAAAATTTAGTCTTGCCTTCCTCTTCTCCTAATCATCATGATTGTTTTGTCTTAGAAGCACCAAAGCGCATTTCATTACCTAAGACTGTATATTTTTTCCATTAATATGGTATGTGTTATTAGTGTTAGTGTACTCTGTGGCAATGTAACAGCCTTTGGTGAGCTTTGAGAGGTAGGAAAACACATATCTCTTTCTGTGCATATTGAAAACACACTTGTATGCTTACTCACACAGAAACTTTTAGAACTTGATGTTGGAACTTAGTCAACTAGGCTTATGCAGAAAAACAGGAAAGGAAAAAAATTTAAGAATGAAAATATACAGGAGACCCTATTAACAGAACTTACTGCCACAAATAGAAAGTGTATATTAGCTCTCTGTGCAATCTCTGCCCAACATAAGAAAGTTAACTATCCCCAAAGTACATAAATCAGGCATTGTAACAATATTTAATTAATAACACTTTCTAAATTGAAGGAAAATTTAAAGTCTTCTGCCATTTAGGACATCTGGATCACAAAGAAAAATCAAATATATGCACGATCATTTATTTTAATCATTTCAATTTTATTAACCATGTGAATCTTCACAGTGTATCCTTTATGAAATCTGTCATGACTCTGGGATGTTTATTTATATCACTGATTGTTTCTAGTCATCTATCAAAATCATTCAAGATCAGTCATGCTATAAATCAAGTATACTCTTAGACTGAGTAAGATGAAGGGTCTGATCTTAGACAATCTTGGTCTAATTTAACAAACCTTTCTGTTTGTTGTTCACTTGAACCACTAAACAATAAATTAAGAATAAATATGTCTTCTATAATTACTGGCTTGAGAAAAACTGAGATGAGGATATACACAAGAAAACTACCTGGGAAATTTCTAAGTGTTTTAGAATGCCCATTTTTTATGATCCCTAAGCATAAGACATAGCTCATGGCAAATATTTATCAAGTAGATTTAATGGTGAATTATCCCGACAGCTGAATCTAAGGAATACCTGGAGGTATCCTTTGTCTCTGTAATAATCTCTGTTATGTTATCCACCAAGCCACATTCTGATCACCATTTGTTCTTCTGGTTTCCCTGCTGGATGAAAGTGCCTTATCTTGCTTTGTCTATCCTTATCTCAGGCAGAGATGACTCTTACTGCACATAAGCCACCTTATTTGCCCACAGTATCTGGAATGTTTTTGCTGCCAAACACCTCTGCTGATATCAACACATCTTAACTAATACATCAGTGCCTCCTTGTCACCCATTATGCACACCTGCCAAACAACCTCTGATGGGTGGTGGCCCCTATCTGCAGGATGAATTGCCATCACTTGAACTGATTTGGAAAATCACTTAGTAGAGGAGGGAACTGATCTGTCACAGTAACTTGAAACCCTCCTCTGTGATCCTGTTCTTTTATTTGGTTGTAGACTTATTCTTACTAGGCAACATGACACTTGATTTGGAGACCATAGTAGTAGTTTAATGATATATGAGAGGGCCAACTCACAATTTTAACAAATAAAGCCTCCTGTACACAATTAGCAACCAAAGCCAAGGAAATATAGACCCACATGTTGAATTTACAGAACATAAGCAAGAAGTAGGCTTTGGACAAAAATAATTGTCTTTTCAGAAGTAAGGGTCTGCCCCCGAAAAGAAAGCACTGGAGAGAGAAAGTACTCTTCTTCCCATTTGCTAAGCAGCATGGGATGCCTGAATAGATGTAAAATGATACAGCAGTGTCGAGTTGACCTTTTGTAAAACGTAGACAAAGAAGTCTTGGAGCAAAGTGCGCTGGAAGTAAACGTATGGCCTGGCTCAGAGTGAACAGTGATGTTGGTCTGGAGGAAAAAGGAACAAGGGATGAACGGGGGTGGATTCTCCTCTTGAAACAAGGAGGGCTGTGGGAAATTTCCTCAGATCAAAGGGAAACAGCTCTTGCCTCTCTCTTGTTTGCAACCTGCTTATCTTCCAGGCCAGTCCATGAAGCCTCTAGGGAGGCAATGCCATAACACCCACCTACAGGTAGCCTCACTGTGCTGCTGCCTCCATCATAGCCTCTTGTCGTGACTGAAGCCCCAAGAATCTCTATGCAGGTGTGGAAGTGGGGGAGACTCTTTCCTGCTGCTCCTTTACTCCCCATTCCCGTATCTTGGAAGCCAGGGAACAGAATCAAAGCAAGGTTTTCCCCCTTGCAGGAAAGAGTATCTAGAGTCACTGAAAGTATAGTGTTCAAAGACTAGCTTTATATTGCCAAGATTGGGATCTTATCAGAGACTATAAATTGTTTATCCTGTTGAAAGTCCCATTTTTACAATTCTGTTATTTTACTCTGCTTGTTTGCATAGTAAATATGGGTTAACAGAATCTTATTTTCTTCAAGAGCTCAAATACAATTCATCACTTGCATTCAGACTCCAGTAATTCACAATTTGTGATAATTCCACTAGGGTTTGGGTGACACTTATTTTTGTCCCATTTATTGCAAGAGGATTTACTAGGCAATTTAAGAACAGAAATGAGAGGACAAGGGGGAAGGTTTAGCATACTTAAGAGGAAATACTTTTCAAGATCCTTAATAGCACTTATTTGCATTTAAACAATTAATGGAATAATTACAACCAAGCCATCTCATTCATTAAAGAAAACCCAGCAGGAGCTTTATTTGGCAACAGTTTGTTAGTAGAGATTCCCCAAGTATCGACTCAATGGAAAATTGGTAAGAGATATGCCTCCTTCCAAATTCTAATTATCCCCTTTCAATCATCTGAAATGTTTCCCAAACATTGAGATAATTATTCCAATAAGCTACAGCTAGCTGCATAAATTAATAAGCAAATATGTGTCAGTCTGTCCCACAGGTAGCTCTGGGCCCCTGTGATGAGTGGAGGCAGCCCCTAGCCTAGCAGAAGCATGACAAGCTGGACCAGAAGGAAGGGTCTACAGCTGATCCAAGGGAATTGAGACCCATTTCCACTGCCCTATCTTCACTAGTTCCTTGTTCTGAATTTGCATGTTATGTTCTGATCTTTTTCATACCTCTACAAAAAAGGAGACAGACCTACCCCAGTAGATAGGCCTACTTGGCTCTCTCTCCTTGATACCGGCCCCTGAATACCTAAAATGCCGCAAGTTCCAGGGAAGCAGAAGGCCAGCACAGGGACTTGACTGGGTCAGCGTCAAATGCTGGGATCATTAATTCAGTCCTAGTGGGATGCTCAGGACAAAGTACAGAAAATGGGGACTCTACTATGTCTCCTTTATTCATTTAGTAGAGCACAGGGGTTAGGAGTATGTAGGGCCTCTGCTACTTATGGGATGTGTGCAATTTATCTCTCTGTGCCTCAGTTTTCTTTTCTATAGAATGGGGAAGAAAATTCCATTGTTAATAGGGTTGTTACCAGAGTTTAAATGAATTAATATTTGTGCTTAGAACAGTGCCTGATACATAGAAATCACTTTATAGCAGTTAAATAAAAGAAAGCCATTTAGTAAATATTTATTCAGTGCTTTCTATTAGCCAGGTACTTGTCTAGATGCTGGGGATGCAGAAGTGAACACAGTGAAAAAAAAAATTCCTGCCCATTTGATGCTTTCAGTGGAGGGAAGCAGATAATATAATAAACAAGTTACATTTTATAGAACATTGGAAGATAAGTGCTATAGATGGTGATAAAAGAGGATAACGGTGCTGGGAAGAGCTGTCAGGTTTCCAACCTTAAATAGGAGAGTCAGGGCAGGCCTTTTGCAGCAAACTAAAAGTTGTTAAGGGAGTGAGTCAGGCAGGTACCTAATGGAAGAGGTTTCCAGGAAGAGAGATCTGCTGGTGCAAAAGCTCTGCGGTGTGAATGAGGAACAAGGAGACCAGGGTGGCTGAAGGAGATTGGGTAAGAGGAGAGGGCTAGAAGGTGAGGATAGATGGGAATGGAGGACCAGACTGTGGAGGATCTTAGGGTATTATATTTTTTTCTAATAGATTTGGGGGGTACAAGTGTTTTTTTGTTACATGGATGAATTGTACAATGCTGAAGTCAGGGCTGTTTGTGTACCTGTCACCAGAATAGTGTACAGTGTAACCAATTGGTAGGTTTTTATCCTTTAACTGCCTCACACCTTCCCTCCTTCTTAGTTTTCAACATCCATTACATCACCTTATGACCATATAAATCCCTTGTTCAGCTCCTACTTATAAGTGAGAATACATGGTGTTTGTTTTTCCATTCCTGAGATACTTCACTTAGGATAATGGTCTCCAGTTCAATCCAAGTTGCTGCAAAAGACATTATTTCATTCCTTTTTATGGCTGAGTAGTACTCCATGGTGTATGTGCGTGTGTGTGTGTATACCACATTTCCTTTCTCCACTCTTCAGTTGATGGGCACTTAGGTTGATTCCATATCTTTGCAATTGTGAATTGTGCTGTGATAAACATTTGGGTACAAGTGTCTTTTCTGTAAAATGTCTTCTTTTCCTTTGGGTAGATACCTAGTAGAAATTTGAATGCTGAATCAAATAGTAGGTCTACTTTTAGTTCTTTGAGGACCCTCCATACTGTTTTCCACAGAGGGTGTGTGCTAGTTTAGATTACCACCAACAGTGTACAAACATTTCCTTTTCACTACATCCATGCCATCTATTATTTTTTTGACTTTTTAATAATGGCCATTCTGACCAGGGTAAGGTGGTATCTCGTCGTGGTTTTAATTTGCATTTCCCTGATGATTAGTGATGTTGAGCATTCTTTTATGTTTTTTGGCCATTTGTCTACCTTCTTTTGAAAAAGTCTGTTCATGTCTTTCACCCACTTTTTGATGGGGTTGTTTTTTCATTCCTTGCTGATTTGTTTGAGTTCTTTGTAGATGCTAGATATTAGCCCTTTGTTGAATATATAGTTTGCAAATATTTCCTCCAATTCTCTAAGTTGTCTCTTTACTCTGTTGATTATTTCCTTTGCTGTGCAGAAACTTTTTAGTTTAATTAAGTCCTATTTATTTTTGTTGTTGCTGTATTTGCTTTTGGGGTTTTAGACATAAACTCTTTGCCTAGGCCACTGTCAAGAAGAGCTTTTCCTATATTTTATTTTAGAATTTTTATGGTTTCAGATCTTACATTTAAGTCTTAAATCCATCTTGAGCTGATTTTTGTATACAGTGAGAGAGATAGGGATCCAGTTTCATTCTTCTGAATGTAGCTATCCAGTTTTCCCAGCACCATTTATTGAATAGGGTGCCCTTTCCCCAGTGTATGTTTTTGTCTGCTTTGTTGAAAATAAATTATTTGTAGATATATGGCTTTATTTCTGGGTTCTCTATTCTGCTCCATTGGTCTATGTCCTACCTTTATACCAGTACCATGCTGTTTTGGTTACCATAGCCTTGTGGTATAATTTGAAGTCAGGTAATGTGAAGCCTCCAAATTTCTTCTTTTTCCTTAGGATGTTTTGACTATTTGGGCTCTTGTTTGATTCCATACGAAGTTTAGGATTATTTTTTTCTAGATATGTGAAAAATGACATTGGTATTTTTAGGGGAATTGAATTCAATCTGTAAATCACTTTGGGCAGTATGGATGATTTAACAATGTGGATTCTTCCAATCTATGAGCATGGGACGTTTTTGATTTGTTTGTATCATCTATGATTTCCTTCATTAGTGTTTTATAGTTCTCCTTGTAGAGTTATTTCACCTCCTTGGTTAAGCATATTCCTAAGTATTTTATTTTCTTTGCAGCTATGGTGAATGGTATTGAGTTCTTGACTTGACTCTTGGCTTGACTGTTATTAGGATATAGAAACACTACTGACTTGTGTACATTGATTTTGTAACCTGAGACTTTACTGAATTTATATATCAACTCTAGGAATCTTTTGGGGGAGTCTTTAGGGTTTTGAAGATATAAGATCATATTGTTGGCAAACAGGGATAGTTTGACCTCCTCTTTCCTGATCTGGATGCCCTTTATTTCTTTCTCTTGCCCGATTGCTCAGGACAGGACTTCCAGTACTATGTTGAATAGAAGTGGTGACAGTGGACATTCTTGTCTTGTTCCAGTTCTTAGGGGGCATGAGTTCAACTTTTCCCCATTCAGTATGATGTTGGCCATGGGTATGTCATATATACCTTTTATTATTTCGAGGTATGTTCCTTCTATGTCTAGTTTGTTGAGGGTTTTTTTTATCATGAAGGGGCGCTGGATTTTATCTAATGCTTTTTCAGCACCTATTGAGATGACCATATGGTTTTTAATTTTAATTCTGGTTTTGTGGTGATTCATATTTATTGATTTGCATACATTGAACCATCCTTGCATCCCTGGGATGAAAGGCACTTGACTGGGGTGAATTATTTTTTTGATGTGCTGTTGGATTCAGTTTGTTCATATTTTCTTGAGGATTTTTGCATCTGTGTTTATGAGGGATATTGGTCTGTAGTTTCCTTTTCTTGTTATGTCCTTTCCAGGCTTTGGTATTAAGATGATATAGGCTTCATAGAATCATTTAGGGAGGATTATCTCCTCCTCCATGTTATGGAACAGTTTCCATAGAATAGATGCCAATTCTTCTTTGTTGGTCTGGTAGAATTTGGCTGTGAATCCATCTGATCTGGGACTTTTTTTTTGTTGGGAGATTTTTTTATTACTGTTTTGATCTTGCTACTTATTATTGGTCTGTTAAGGATCTCTATTTCCTTCTGATTCAAGCATGGGAGGGTGTGTGTTTCCAACAATTTATCCATTTCCTTTAGATTTTCTAGTTCGTGTGCATAGAAGTTTCCACAGTAGTCATGGATGATATTTTATATTTCTGTAGTATCAGTTGTAATGTCTCCTTTTTCATTTATAACTGACCTTATTTGAGGCCTTTCTCTTCTATTTCCAGTTAATCTAACTAGTGGTATATCAATTTTATTTATCTTTTCAAATAACCAACTTTTTGTTTCATTGATCCTTTGTATTGTTTTTTGTTTCTCATTTCTTTTAGTTCTGCTCTGATCCTTGTTATTTCTTTTCTCCCACTGGCTTTGGGTTTGGATTGTTCTTGTTTTTCTAGTTCCTTGAGGTATGACATTAGGTCATTAATTTGTGATCTTTCTGTCTTTTTTATGTAGGCCTTTAGGGCTATGAACTTCCCTCTTAGCACTGTTTTTGCTCTATCCCTGAGCTTTTGGAAGATTATGTCATCTTGGTTATTCAATTCAAAAAATCATTTGATTTCCATCTTGATTTCATTATTGACACAAGGATCACTCAGTAGCAGGTTGTTTAATTTCCATGTATTTGTGTAGTTTTGAGTTTCTCTTGAAATTGATTTCTAGTTTTATTCCAGTGTGGTCTGAGAAGATACATGGTATGATTTTTATTTTTTTGGATTTGTTGAGACTCATTTTGTTGCCTAACGTATGATCTAGCTTGGAAAATGTCCCATGTGGTGATGAGAAGAATGTATATTCTTCAGTTTTGGGGTAAAATGTTCTATAAATGTCCCTTCGATCTATTTGTTCTAGAGTCCTGTATAAATCCTGTGTTTCTTTGTGGATTTTCTGCCTTGATCATCTGCCTGTTCTTTCAGTGGGTTTGCTGAAGTCCCTGGCTATTATGATGGTGCCGTTTATGTCTTTCCTTAGAGCTAGTGAGTTTGTTTTATGAATATGGGAGCTTCTCTGTTAGGTGCATATATATTTAAGATTGTTATATCTTCTTGTTGAATTGCTCCCTTTATCATTATATAATGATCGTATTTGTCTTTTTTTTAAAAACCATTATTGATTTTAAGTCCATTTTATCTGATATGAGACTAGGTACTCCTGCTTGGTTTAGGTTTCCATTTGCATGGAATATTTTTTTCTACCTGTTTCCCTTGACTCTGTGAGAATCTTTGTGGGTTAAATGGGTTTTTTGGAGGCAGTATATATTTGGGTTGTGGTTTTTTTTTTTTATCCATTCAGCCAACATATATCTTTTAAGTGAGCATTAAGACTGTTGGCAGTCAATATTAGTATTGATACATGAGATAGCTTTGTGCTCATCATGTTTACTGCTAACCTAGTTGGTTTGTTTTCATCCCCATGTTACTGTTTTATAATAGCTGTGGGTTTTAACTTTTGGGTTTTTTTGCTCTGGTGTCTATTGTTCTGTTCCATATACAGAGCACTTTTAAGCATATTTTGTAGGGCAGGTCTAGTGGTGATAAATTCCTTTAGTGTTTGCTTCTCTGGGAAAGACTTTTTTCTCTTTCATTCATGGAACTTAGTTTTGCAGGATACAAAATTCTTGGCTGGCAGTTTTCTGTTTAAGAAGACTAAAAATGGGACCCCAATTCCTATGGCTTCTAAGGTTTCTGCTGTGAAGTCTGTTGTTAGTCTGATGGGCTTTCCTTTGTACATTACTTAATGCTTTCATGTTGCAGCTTGTAAGATTTTTTCTTTCACTTTGATGTTGGCCAGACTGATGATTAGGTGCCTTGGTGATGTCCTATTTGCTATGAATCTTCCAAGTGTTTGATGACCATCTCGTATCTGGATATCTAAATCTCTAGTGATACCAGGGAAGTTTTCCTCAGTTATTCCCTGGCATAGGTGTTCCATGCATTTTCCTTTTTCTTCTCTCTCAGGGATACCTATTACATTTGTACATAGTCCCATATTTCTTAGAGAGATTGTTCATTCTTCTTGATTCTTTTTTCTACATTTTTGACAGACTGGGTTAATTCAGCCTAGCTCACAGCAACCTCAAACTCCTGGGCTCAAGCAATCCTTCTGCCTCAGCCTCCTAAGCAGCTGGGACTATAGGCATGTGCTACCATGCCTGGCTAATTTTTTCTATGTATATTTTTAGTTGTCCAGATAATTTCTTTCTATTTTTAGTAGAGATGGGGTCTTGCTCTTGCTCAGGCTGGTCTTGAACTCCTGACCTTGAGCAATCCTCCCACCTTGGCCTCCCAGAGTACTAGGATTACAGGCATGAGCCACCGTGCCCAGCCTGACTGGGTTAATTCAAAAGCCTTGTCTTCAAGATCTGAAATTTTTCTTCTGATTAGTCTGCTAAAATCTTCTACTATATTTTGAAGTTCCCTAAATGACTCTTTCATTTTTAAAGTTCTGTTATGTTTTTTCTTATATTATCTATCTTGTTAGTGAATGTTTAATTCATGTCCTGAGGTTATTTTTTTTTTTTTGGATTTTTTTTGTTGGTTTTCAACTTTCTTACAAATCCTATTCATTTTATTTGCCATCCATATTCTGAATTCCACGTCTGACATTTCAAAAATTTCCTTTGATTGCAGTCCATTGCTGGAGAATTATTATGATCCTTTGGGGGTGTCAAAATAGCCTGTTTTTTCATGTTGCCAGAGATCTCATGCTGGTTCCTTCTCCTCTGAAACTTACTGTCTCAGCTCAAGATAGATAGCTTCGCAATACACCTGTTCTCCTCTGCTGGGAGCTCTGTTGTTCCGTGAAGAAAGGGAGAGGTCCTTGGATGGCGTGCTTGTGTCCTACTGCAGAAGATTGAACAGCAGGAGGCGGGAGATGTACTATGAGCCTTTAACACTGTTGCTGTCCTGTATCTCCTTGTTCTCCTGTGGTTGTCACGAATGGTTGGCATACAGCAGGTGTGTGGCCGGTGGTGTGTGTGTGTGGCATGAGTGTTCACCCTGCCCAGGTCTAGTGATAGCAGCATTCGTCAGTGCATGGTGGTGAGTACTCTCCCCACCCAGGTTGGGCAGTGGCAGCAGAGGGCCAGCACACAGCAGTGCAAGTGTTCTCCCCATTCAGGTCTGTCAGTGGTAGTGTTACCCAGGCAACAGTGGCAGTGGCTGCACTACCCAGATGGCAGCTGTGGGTGCCTGGGGCCACAGGTCCTCTCTCTGTCCAGGTTCTGCAGTGGCTATTGCTGAGTGGGGCTGCCAAGATGGCAGCAGTGGGCCCACTGGGTCCATGGGCACCTCCTCTACCAAGGTCCTCTGGTGGTGGTGGTGGGGGGGTATGCAGTACCCACCCATCAGACACACAAGAGTGCCTGGCCTCCCTGCTCCCTCTCTGGCCCAGCAAGGGTGATGGGGAGGTGGCAGCAATGGATCTCACCCCCTCGTAGACACAGCACTCTGGGGTTGGGACCTCAAAATGGCACTGGCCACAGTGCTCAGGGTTTGTAAGCCAGTGGGACTCTGCTGTGCCTTCTCTCCAGAGCAATGCCACTGCACAGTTTCCAGTCACCTCCCTGTGTCAGTCTGGCAGCCTACTGAGGTGGAGGGGCCCTCCTGCAGTTCTGATTCCAATTCCATGGGAGAGGTGTGAAGCCCTGGGGTTCTCTCCTGTGTCCCTTCCCCAGGTTTGGTTCCCTTCCCATGTACCTCTGATCCTGCTGAGTGGGTCACCCCACTTCCCTCTCCTCTTTGGGAGCCTCCTGTCACTTCTGTTGATTCCCAATGCTCTCTCTGAGATGATTGATCTACTTGCTACTTTCAATCCTCTCTGTGAGAACAGCATATGCAAGCTGCTTCTATCCATCGTCATGGCCCCTCCCTGGCAATGTAAGAATGTTGGCTTTTATTTACTCTGTGAGAAATGGGGGAGTATGTTCCAGGACAATGACCCAGACAGAACAGTTGAACAGGATAAGCAAGCATTGTAGGGTTGGATTCTCTGTCTCCTCACCACAGCTACTATTGTCCCTCACCAGATTTTGGTAAAGATGGGAGATGTCTCTGAGAGGAACTGGACACCCACAGATGATCCAAGGAGCAGGGCATAGAAACTGGGACAAGACTCATATGTATGTCTATTCTAGGCAAGAGAATAGGAAGGAGAATCTAAGCTGAGAACAAGGCATTCCCTCACACATGCTAAAAACAGAAGCTTGAAAATATAAATATATCATATGCTCATTAGATAATTTTCCATGATGATCAGAACCTTCATGTGGGTACTATTCTGCCAAATGCCAGCTCACAGTTCCTCAGTCCTATCTGTCAGTGTGGCCATGAACCGACAAGCTTCCAAGAGTGGCTTTGAGGAGATGAGAAACAATGTTAGATTTGATATTGTTTATTGGCAGTAAAGGAAAGAAAAATAGCAGATATGGGAACAATCATCTTATCTGATTTTTATATACTTTCCAAGATAAATTTAAATGGAAATTCAAAACACTTGAAATGTTTTATTTATGAGTTTGTAGGATATAAAACCCTACAATGCCTGCTTATCCTGTTCAACTGCTCAAATTATTCTTGCTGAAAATCTGGAACATCAATTATGTTGCAACAGTTTTGGTAAAACTGCCATCATTTTCTCAAAATTTGATAAATGTCTGGTTCATATGTCTCTAGAATAGTATGAAGATAGAAAGAATCGGATTGGGCTGGGTGCCGGGGCTCACGTCTGTAATCCTAGCATTCTGGGAGGCTGAGGTGGGAGGATTGTTTGAGCTCAGGAGTTTGAGACCAGCCTGAGCAAGAGCAGGACCCCGTCTCTACTAAAAACAGAAAAATTAGCTGGGTGTAGTGGCATGCAACTGAAGTTCCAGCTACTCGGGAGGCTGAGGCAGGATTATTACTTGAGCCCAGGAGTTGGAGGTTGCAGTGAACTAAGATGACACCACCATACTCTATCTGGGGTGACAGAGTGAGACTGTGTCTCAAAAAAAAAGAAAGAAAGAATCAAATTGATTTTTCACTTTTTCTGGCATGTAAACCTAAGCTGGAGAGAAGAGACTTCAAATTTCTTTTATTTTCTGACTTTGAGGCTGTATGTAAAGGAGTCACCATAAAGTGAGAATGTTACTAAAGAGGTTGGGGCAAAATAGTACTATCTTTCCTTGTCTCTCAACCATAATGTTGAGTGTTCAAGATGTTAAGAAAAGCATATGGCTTATAATTGATACTATTACTTAAATGTTGAAATCTTGAGTGTTCAGGAAAGACATTGTGCTGATGGGAAGGAGGACAGTGGGATGACTATCGTCATGCAGAGTGCACCCAACATTCATAGGCTGGCACCTCATTGATACAAGTCGAATGTGGTTATTTGCTTTGGTGATATTTTGTCTGTTGGAAAGAGAACCTACTTGAATAATGTTTTTCTTCACCTGGGATGGCAGTCTTATAAAAAGTGGCTAGTCACTATAGTGGTTAGAAATTTCCATCTTTTAATTAAAAAAAAATGTTGTTGGCAGTTGAAAGAAACTTAAAAATGAATTCTGGCTCTGGCTAGGGTCAAATCATGTTGAGATTTTTATTTCATCCCTCTATATTTCTGAATATTACTGAGTCAAGAGAAAGCATAATCCCTCATTTCAGATGAATTTTTTTTCTTGGAAAATTTCCCAAGCAATTAAGTTTTCTCTTTTGCCTTCCTGACCTCATCTCCTGCAAGTCCCAAACTTTGACATATTTTTTAAAATCTATAGCTATCATTTGATGATATATCAAGGGAAATTCACGTATGTGGGTAACTTAAGGCTTTTTTGTTGTTTAATAATTTTTGCCCTTTGACATCATTCTGCCTAATGAGGCAGGTGCTTGTGCCACTGACTGAACTACTGTATTGATATTTGCTGCTCAGGTACTTGGCTAGGATTATTGACGCCAGAGGCTTAAGGCTAAGGACTGATGCTTACAGTTCACAATAGCTTAGATGAGTGGCTCTCCAGGGGCAGGACATTACCTATGATGCGTTAGGAGGCAATTTTGATTGACCCAGTGATTGTTGGAAAGAGAATTGGCATTTGGGGAAGCTGCTAGATTCCCGAAAAGCACTGATTCCACATAACCTTGGACATTTATGAAAACGAAAGAAACTAAGCCTTCCAAGGTGCTCCATTTATTGGAGAACTCTATCCCTCTGTCCTGTAAGAAAATTGGCAGTGGCAGGTGATTGCAATCACCTGGAAGTTCCCTGTTTTTTATATCTTAGATTTAGGTTTAAGAATGCTTCTCAGTGAGCCCTTCTGAAAAATTAACTTCAGCGGATCTCAGTGCAATTTTAACCCATAGCTCCTTCACAGGAAGAAGGCTCCCCCTACAATTTTGCTTCCAACGTCCAGGACCACTAAGACTTTTTTTAAATGAAGACTGCTATGAACTAATACTCTAAGTAGTTAAATGTCAGGACTGAAGATGATGCAGGTGGTAAGCCATGTCCTGGGAAGGTACCTAATGAAATGCCTCAAGTCTAAATTTTAAAAGAAAGTCTGCTTGAAATTGAGGTTCCAGGTCACACCACAAAGATGAAGAGTGTTAATATTGGGTCTGTTTTTGCTTGTCATAATGGTGGATACTATTTCCTTGTCCATCTTTTCACTCTCCACCTCTAAGGAGTCCTTCATTTCCCCGACCTATCCATGATCTCCAAATCCAGATTCTTGCATCTCCTGGACCATAGATAAATATTTCCAGGAGGTGGTCTCCAAGAGAGCCAAATGTAATATATTCAAGACCAGCCTATCTTTCCTTTGAACCTGTAGAATGCCTGTATTCTTAGTCTTGGCTGATGACATCACTATCTGACCATACCCCAAAGTCAGAAAGTGCAGACATACTTACCTCCATTCTCTTGCCTCAAACACTACCCTTTGTTGGGTTGGCCCTGGAAATGTCCCCTGAATTATCCTTTCCTCTCCATCTTCTCTGCCTCTGTTTTAGTCCAGATGCTCATTACGTAGTTCTTGGGCAATGCAGTAGCTTCCATTCTTTCTTGTCTTCCATGGTTCCTTCTCCCTTCCAGTTATTCTCCAAGGAGTAGTCAGAATTATCTTTCTCAAAACCAAATTTGATCAGGTCATTGTGCTACTTAAAGGCCCCTTTTCAATTTCCATCACTTAAAGCATAAAATTTACATGACTTTACTTAGAAAACTAGGTTATTCTCTGTTTCCAACCTTCCTCTGAGCTTCTGTTTATTTACCTGACTCCCAGAAAATCTAGCCAGGCTGACCCAGACCTTTGTGATATTAGACTCGGCTTAAATGTCTCCACCTCTGGAAACTTTCTCCAACTGCCAGTGAAGAACAAGTCACCCCCTCTGTTAGTTTCTAATTCCACTTACTTTGGGATCTCTCACTTAAGCGTGCATGAGATCAGAGATGAGCTAGGCCACTTAGCCAAGAACATAGTAGGTACTCAAGGCATGCTTGTTTAATGCATGGTTTAAAGCAAATCATGTATCAAAAGTGAAATATAAAAGTATTATGTGAGGTCTGAGGAGGAAGTGATAACTATGTCTTGGTTTGATTAGGCTCAGTTGATCTAAAATGTTACAGGAAGCTGTTTGGAGACATTAGTCTATTTTTTTTTTTTTTTTTTTTGCCTCTAGAGATCATTAGAGAATGACTCAGCTATTACTAAATGACTTTTTAATTAAAATACATTAGTGTTGAATAACTGGCTAGGTCTTTGCAGTAATTCTTGCTATATGATCCTATTCATTTTTAATGTTGGCTACAGACTCATGTTATACTTTTGTTCTTTAATGTTAATGATCAGCCTGCTTTGATATTAGAGTATTTGCTTTAATAACATAAATGATTGATTATCCCAGACTCAGAAGGGTACATGAAACTCAGAAGAAAATGAGGAAGAGTGAAAAAAGAGGTAAAAATTAGCAAATAATCACTTTACTTTAGATTTTGAAACTTGGATTCCTCATTACTTAATTATACATATGTTTATAGGTCTTACAAATGAGTGAAAAATTGTTTTTGGAATTTAATACTGGTAAAATTGAGAGATTAATTGAAACCAGAGTATTTTAATGTCTCCATGGAGGCACTGAACCTAAATACTAATTTATTAAAAAGCTTGCTATTAGCACAGGAGAGCAAAACCTGGATCTAGTCATTCATTTCATGTAGCTGATGGCTTTATCTTGCATCTCTTTTGTTCCAGGCACTGAGTCCCTATTTTGTGTCAGGCATTGAGGCTAAAGTGGTGAACAACCAGGGCCCACTATTAGGGAGCTTATATTCTGATGACAGAAACTAATAATGAAAACCAATAACAAATAAGCATGCAAATATCAAATAGTGATAAATTCTATAAAGACAACAAAACAGGATTACATGGGGCAACTTACTACTGGCTTTTCTAGATTGGATGGTCAGGCTATTCACGTATATATTGAACATTTCCTACACACTAGGCACTACGAGACACACTAGGAAAGAAAAAAAGCCTACTGACATATATTCCTATTCTTATGTAGTTTTCAGTCTAACATAAATAAAATATTTGCGTGGAAACCAATAACCATACCAGAGTGTGACGAACACTGTTATAGACCACCCGCTGCTATAGAGCTGTGCTGGACCCCAGAACACAGAGGAAAGGAATAGAACAACTCAGGGAGAACTTTTAAGAAGAGGAGACATGAGCAAGAATTAAAAAAATGAATAGGAATTACCAAGGCCGTGAAGGGAAGTGGTAGAACTGGGCTTTCTAAATAGAAGGAACATCATTTATAAAGGCACAGAGGCAATGTGTGTGTGGAAAATGTGAATGGTTTAGTATTATTGGATTGTGGTGTATAACTGAGTAAGTGTGTGTACGTGCGCATGCATGTACTGGTGCATATGTTGTCACCTTTAGGGGCAATTGGTATAGAAATTAGCCTAGGGATGTGGGAAAGCTCAGGATGCGAGAAGCCCATGTGTGGAAATGTGCGATATTGTGAAGCATACGGTATATTTGGTCTTCGTCCTTGTTTGCTGGTATACCACTCCTAAAATCCTTGGAATCTCCAAAGTGATAAGTGTCTTCTGTATACTACGAGTTGGCTGGTGGCTGACTGCCCCTAGGGAGCTTCAGGTTGGGGGCTGGTCACCAAAAATACGAAGACAGGATTAAGAGGATTGAGGCTTCCAGCTCCACCTCCCAATCTCTGATGTGGGGAAAGGGGCTGAAGCTTAGGTTGATTGCCAATGGCCAATGATTTAATCCATCATGCCTATGTAATGAAGCCTCCATAAGAACCCAGAAGGATAGGGTTTGGAGAGCTTCCAGATAGCTGAACGCATGTAGGTTCCCGGAGGGTGGTGCTCCAGGGGAGAGTACGGAAGATCGGCGCCCCTTCCCACATAGCCTTGCCCTTTGCATCTCTTCATCCATAATCTCTGTAATGACCTTTATAATAAACCAGTAAATGAATTGTTTCCCTGAGTTTCGTGAGCCATTCTAGCAAATTAATCCAAGCCGAGGAGGGGGATGTGGGAACCTCGATTTGTAACTGGTCATTGGGAACACATGTGAAACAACTTGACACTTCTGACTGGTGCCTGAAGTGAGGGGCAGTCTTGTGGGACTGAGCCCTCAATTTGTGGGATCTGCGGCTATCTCTGGCTGTGTGTCCGCTGTAGAACTGAATGCTTGCTTGGTGTGTGGGCAAGATCCCCCACACGGCTGATGTCAGAAGTGTTCTGTGTGGTGAGAGTAGAGTAGGAAAAAGAGTTGTTTTTTTCTCTCAAGACAGAGTATGAAATTGAATCTTTTAATTCTGAAAATTATTTGGAGTTTCACTTTAGGTTAAAAACAGGAAAAGATAGAATAATCTAAATGTCATAGATTTTGCATACTGAGAAGATGTCAAAATACTTAAAGTTAAATAAAATGAAAAAGGAAGTTTATAATTATATCAGATTATCTTCTATTTTTAATAAAAAATATACTCAGTTTGCTCTACTGTAACAGTTTTAAAATTTGTTTTTAACTTAAGCACTATAGAACATTATTTTTCAATCTAAACTGCCTGAAAGCTTCCTTTATTAAAATTTAGGCTAATTTAAAAAATTTGAACTGTTGAAAATACGTTCGTAAAGCTTAAAGATTTCTTTAACATGGCTTGATAAAAGGAGAGTAGAAAAGTTTGATTGGATGAAGAGTACTCCAAACCATGATCTGATAGAGGTTATTATCCTTTTTTTATTTGACCTGAAAGATGACAACCCCCAACTAAGCTTGTGTTGCTGATCCTTTCACTTAATAAGACCATATTATCAAGCAGAATATGATGTGTGCTTTTGAATGGTTAGAATAGGTAAACCTATCCACTTAAATACTGGCTTTACTGCCACAGTGCAATATATGCATTGCTGAAAAGCCTGGTGTTTTTTTTTTTTTTTTTTTTTTTTGAGACAGAGTCTTGCTCTGTTGCCCGGGCTAGAGTGCTGTGACGTCAGCCTAGCTTACAGCAACCTCAGACTCCTGGGCTCAAGCGATCCTTCTGCCTCAGCCTTCCAAGGAGCTGGGACTACAGGAATGCGCCACCATGCCCGGCTAATATTTTAATATATATATATATATATTTTTTAGTTGTCCAGATCATTTCTTTCTATTTTTTAGTAGAGATGGGGTCTCGCTCTTGCTCGAACTCCTGACCTTGAGCAATCCACCTGCCTCGGCCTCCCAGAGTGCTAGGATTACAGGCGTGAGCCACCGTGCCCGGCTGGAAAAGCCTGGTTTTGAGCAAGATTTCACACTGGAAAAAACAGGGTTTATGATAAAAATAGAATTAGGGCAAACCATTCTAAACTTATGGAACTTTGTAAACAGAGACCTAACAAAACAACAATCCTAATAAGATGTAAGTACAGTTAAAAAGATACGTCAAATTCTAATCAGGAAATGCTTGAGCAATCCTGGCCTTCACCTACACTAAGGTGAAGAGAGTTTGATGGCCTGGGATGTGAATAAGTAGGCAGGCTGCTGGGTTTTGGAGATAAGGGCACCCTGTCACATGTTACAGGTAGAGACAGAGGTGCTGGCTTTGCACAAAATGTGGTGATGCTAAAGATGGATCACTTCTGTCCATCATTTTATGTTTATGTCCTCTGCACAAAGACTGGGAAGAATTGCTTCATAAATAACTTCCAAGGCACAGCGAGTGTCCAAAATTAAAAAAGTGAGGCCGGGTGTAGTGGCTCACACCTGTAATCCCAGCGCGTTGGAAGGCTGAAGTGGGAGGATCAAGACCAGCCTGTGCAACGTAGTGAGATCCCATTTCTACAAAAAAATAAAATTAGCCAGGTGTGGTGGCGCACAACAGTAGTCCTAGCTACTTGGGAGGCTGAGGTCGGAGGATCACTTGAGTCTAGAAGTTCTAGCCTGCCATGAGCTATGATCCCACCACTGCATTCCAGCCTGGGTGATAGAGCAAGACCCTGCCTCTAAAAAATAAAATAAATTAAAAAAAAAAGTGGATATAGCAGTACTTCATTCCTTCAGCCTTGCTGCATTCAGCTAGGCCAATGTGCTTTATGCTCAGCTGCTGTTATTTGGGAAGACTCATCTCTAATTTCCATGTTACATTAACATCATTACCCTATTTATAATTGCGTAAATTGCGGATGCGGTAATTTGCCTTAGGGAAACTTAAGGTAGAAGATAGACTGTGTTTGCATAATACCCTAAATTCTCCACCTGATTTAACTAGGAAAATAATTTTAAAGAATCATCACGGACAGGGATGAGTATCTCAGGGTACAGCTGGCATATTACGTGTGCCGTGCCTCTGGCTCCCGGCATACTTGGTAGGTGCTTAGGGACTATTTGATGAGTGAATAAATGAATTAATGAATCAATGAGCAGCTCAAGATAAAAACAAAAAAATCCTTCGGTCTGCAGATGTGACTCAAGGAAACCTTTTTCCTCACCGTGTTGGGGCTCTGAAGGGCCTCGCTGGACGTTTCACGTTTCTGATCTCTAGCCTAGAGCTCTCCATAGCTCTGTCCTGGACTCTGCAAACTGAAAAGCTTCCTGACCTCACCACACAGCCCACTTGCCTCAGCCAGTTGTATGCCTGCCTGGCTACAGTGATCCTGGGCACACAGCTCTCCTCTGGTGTGGGGGTCAAGACCAGATAGTCACCCAGGAAGGAGCTTCTTGCTGGAGAGAAGAAGCAGATGGGTTGACCCACTGGGGCAGAAAAACCTCCAGATTCCTGGAGGTGTAATTAACTCACAAATTCTCCAGTCATTATGATCAGTTATTCAAAGAGGCAGGAGTGCTCACCAGCCCTTCTTCACTTCTGCATAACACCCCTCCAAGTATGTGGGGATTTCTCTTTTTTTCAAGGTTGCATTTGATGTTATTTGTACTTGATTGCACCTGATTAATGTTCATTCATCCGCAAAATGGAGAGAGAGAGAAAAAATGTTCAGGAGAGTGAGGGGTGGGGAGTGAGAACCAGAGTGAGTCCTCCCTCCTGCCAGGCACTCCTAGGGGTGGTACTCCTTCACTTGACACCTTCCTGGTCTCCCCTGCAGTTTGTTTTGGTCTGTAGTTTTTATTTCTTTGTTGAGGCTGTTCTGCAGCGTCCTTTCGTGAGGACGGCTTTCCAGGTGCTCCCACGCTGCTGAGATCTTGCAGCACTGAATCTCCTTCAATTAGCCTCCAGTGAGCCACGGCTGGAGGGCCTGTGACACTTGCACAGTCTCTTTCTGTTCTCCGTTTTCCAGTAATGTGCTGTGGACTCACTGTGATTTATACCCTTGGAGGAAGCCAGGTCTGCAGCATTTTCACTGAATCCAGCCTGAAATGTTGTTTGTCAAGCTGCCATTTACAGCTTGGAAAATTCTTCTCTAATCTACTTTGCAGAGGCATGATGTGTCTTCTCACCTTAACTGGGACCCCCAATGTATGTGCCTGCATGGGGAACAGTGGGACCCACCCTATTGCTTCTAGTTTTTGGCTTCGTGCTCTACCAATCAATATTCAATATGTTAATATAAGCGTGCTTTGTAGTAACCTATACTGAAAATAGTTTTGATCATTTCATTTGTGATCTTCATGAGAAAATGATGTCTTGACATAAGTCTATGTTCTCATGTGGACATGTCTTAAAGTGGGAATTTAAAAAAAATGATGAATTAACACATTTTTTTCTCTCATCTCCTAATTTCACCATTTCACCATGATTTCAAGGTTTTTTTTTTTTTTTTTGGAGTCAGTCAGAAATTAGAGATAATAAGATGCTGTAGACAGTGAATTCTTCCAGGGCAGGGCAATGCCTCATTCATATTTGGGACTCTAGTCCCCAGCACAGAGGCTGGAATGTAGGAAGCACATATGCTATATATTTAAGTTAAAATTGAATGAGTTAAGGGACTGGGCCTGGAGAAACTAGGAGAGAGGGTAGACAGAATCCAGGGAAATATCTGAAAATCTATGGAAATCCACAGGATCGGAGACCAATTGGGAAACCCAGAGTTTGGACACACAGGTCAGAGCAAGATGGCGGGTCTCAACGAGAGAGGCGGTGAGCAAAGCAGACCGTGTCCGGCAGGAGGCAAGTAACCTGCAGCTGTGTGGTAACTGAAGGGGCAGAGTACTTCAGTTCTGAGGAGAAAAGCCCTCCCAAAGTTTCTGTAAGGCACAGACCAATTAAACAGGACTTACAGTTTGGATTTTAAACTACCTATATTGCTCTAGTCCGTCCCCTCCCCTGGGTGCACACTGCCTCTGTTGGGTTTAGGGTTCCCTTGTGTTTTACATGAACGACTTGAACTGTTTCCTAAATGGCTTCTGTCCTATAACTCCCTACTCTAGTCCATTCTAAAGTCAGGTTCTGCATCTTGTTTTAATTTTGGTATCATATCCACAATACTATGAAAATTTCAATAGTAATGTCGTATAGTTTAAAAACGGGTCATTTTCTTTTCACCAAATATTTATTGATAATTTGCTACCCGATACCATTGTATTGAGTGCTGCTGCTGAATCAGCTTTGGATTCTGTTCTCGAGAAATTTACAGTCCAGCTGGCACCTCATTTTTCTTCACTCCCCTCCTGGCTTACTCTCCCCTTCAGTTGCTCTGGTCTTGTTGCTTTTCCTTGTCTCAGCAGGTACGCTCCTGTCCAAGGCTTTGTCCTGGAAGCTCCACCTTGTGGAATGTCCTTTCCCCCAATCTCTGCAGGGCTTCTTGCCTCACCTCCTTCAAGTGTCTGCTCTAATTAATGCCACTCTTTTCAGTGGACTTTTCTAAACATACTATCAAAACACTCCTTCGTTATCTATTCCTTTTTCTTGCTTTCCTTTTGTTTATACTACTTCATGTGTTGATTTTCTAATTTATTTACTGTAAGTCTTCCTCGCAAAAACGTGAGTTCCATGAGAACAGAGATTTTGTCTGTTTTGTTATTGCTAGATCCTCAGTCCCTAAAGGCGTACCTCACCCATATCGGGCACTGTATAAATTTTGTTGAAAAAATGGATCATGGAGAAGATACAATGTCAAGTAGACAGTAGTCAAAGAAGTTAGAGGAAAGAGACAGTTTATTCCAGGAAGAAGAGGGTGTTTGGCCCAGATTTCGAATGGTGGAAATGACCAAAGCATGGAAAGATAGTGTGAGGGGAGGGTGTTCTTCCTTCTGTTGCCAGCCATCTTGGATTCTGTTATTTTCTTGCAACACTGTAAAGTGTATCATGCTACCTTATTCCTCTCTTTCTCTCTCAGTTGAATATAATTTTGTGGAGCTCAAAAGGACACAGGAGCTAAGCATCAGTGTAGACCTGGTTGAGTGTGGCTTGTTGATAGTTCTAAGGATGTCTGCTGGACTGCTCAAGTCTTGAAATAAAATCTATACCATGGAGAATTTCTGTGGTGCAGACTGAACTACTTGGTTAGACATCAATGCTTGCATCAAAAATGCAGAAAGTTCTTTCCTTCCTTAATTGTAGATAGCGGCGACATGATCTTTTTCAGGCACAATTTCATTATCTTTAACTTGAACAACTCTTTCCTCTAATATCTGAAATACTTTTCACAGGGCAACTTACTTACTATATTATTATCCCTCAGTTAAGATTCAGTGTAGGTGTATAACTACTCCCGCTTTTTCTTTTCAGTCGTCAGCAGATTGATGAGGGTCGTTAGTCTCTATGAATCATTTTAGAGTTTATTTGCATTTTCCTTGATGAAAGAGAAGCAGAGGAAAATAATTGCAGTTTTCAATGTTCATTGGGATATTCTGAGCGCTTTCGACAGTAAATTACAGGGATGTGATAAATCTGAAGAAGCATCACTCATTCCTTATATCTGATTGCTTAATATCTCACACTCTTGTCACTTCCTTTACAAACAGAAGATTTAACATCCTCAAACGGATTCTTATCCTTATGCTCTGTTATCCTTTCTTACAATGTTTAATACTATAAGTTTGAAATGTAAAGACTAATGTAATCTCATTCTACACCAAATCCATAGTTTTCCGAGCAAACCTTTCCACTTTGCAAGGACTGGTAAACGTGTTTGTGGCTGATTCTTCCATCCTCTGCTAATACCAGTAGACAGGGAATGGCAACAACATCTCTAATTCTTCAATACCATGTTATGTAGTGGATAGTTATATAGTAATTAAAAACCTACATGTACCTACATTAACAAGAAAACAAACACGTAACAGATAAATTGTGTAGTTGCTATAATTTTTCCAGGGGATGCTTCACTTTTCAAAGGGATTCACTACAGATTTTCTTTAAATAGTAAGCTCCACTAGTACATTTAAGATATAATTAGATCTGCCTAAATTGGATTTGTACACATTTCAGGAACTGATTCACTGTGCAGGAAAACAGTAAACCCATGTTTGCTTTGTTACATGAAGCATAAACAGCAAATATGCATATGGAAGGTGTCAAACATCCAGATGTTTGGAAAAAACTGGCTATTTGACCATGTGTTTGAGTACTCATCCAGGTGCTTAGCTCCAATCCATTGGAGTCTGTCTAACACAGCAGGAGGGTACAAGAGCAAATACACTGAGACGGTCTCTCTCTTGCTAAAATCGATAGTGGCATTTCTTTTACTGCCTATGGGTGGGCAGTTTTAGAAATGACAACATTCAATGAAAATGTTGCCAATAATGTACATCACTTTCATTAAATGGAGAGGTTGTCTGTTTTCAATGTGATGAACAATTTGCATTGAAGGAACCTAAAATAAATACTTTAAAATTAACCTGGAAGGCAAGAATTATTCAGTAGAGAGGACATTCAATCCAAATGATATTTTCTCAAGAAGGTGAAAAATGAAATGTTAAAACATACAACCTCCAGCTAGTGAAATCAAAACAAACCAAAACAAAACTTCCCACAACAGTCCAGCCTGGAAATAGGATAGCTCACTGCAACAGCATGAGGCTCACTGAGCAAAGTGAGCTGGGACTAGAAGACGAAACTTTACACTTGCCTAACGAAATTTTACACTTGCCTATTTACCCGTGGATCAGGCTATGGATTGTTTACAAAATAGTTTTTAGAATTCTTGATACAAAGAACTTCTAGTGGTCTGAACTGATATACCCATTTGTGATAACTTTGTGATTGGAACTCCTTATGAAAAAGAAACTAAATTATCCTATGAAAAATTGTCATAAGCATCACTTGGCACATACAGAACCAAAAAGAAGCCTTGGACATTAGCACTTCATTGGGTGCTGGCAGATGCACTTGGGAACACCTGTCAGCCTTGGAGGAAGCAAGAGAATGAGAGGCAGCGGAATGTCCTGAAGACAGCCCAGGCTTTTCCTCAGCCAGGCCTACGCTGGAATCTTGGCTCTATTTTATACCTGATGGGTTACCTTGCACAGCTTATTTTGCCATTTGTGAAATGGGTTGTGGTGGGCGGCAGCAGGGTGGGAAATCCTTAAACTGCAAGTTTTATTTTATTTTTTTAAATAAGAAATGAGCCTGGACGAGCACGGTGGCTCATGCCTGTAATCCTAGCACTCTGGGAGGCCGAGGCGGGAGGATTGCTCAAGGTCAGGAGTTCGAGACCAGCCTGAGCAAGAGCGAGACCCCGTCTCTACTAAAAATAGAAAGAAATTAGCTAGACAACTAAAAATGTACATAGAAAAAAGTAGCCAGGCATGGTGGTGCATGCCTGTAGTCCCAGCTACTCGGGAGGCTGAGGCAGGAGGATTGCTTGAGCCCAGGAGTTTGAGGTTGCTGTGAGCTAGGCTGACGCCACAGCACTCTAGCCCGGGCAACAGAGACTCTGTCTCAAAAAAAAAAAAAAAAAGGAAATGAGGCTAATATATAAAAGCTACTTTAAAAAATGCTAGCTCCCTTTTGATTTTGATGAATTTACAAAATATAGGAAATTAACACCAGCTTTTAACTGTCCTTGGAATTTGGGCACACACCTTCACACGTGCTCTTGAGTTCATAAATTTTATTCCCAGAGTCAGGGAAGAGCAAGTAATTCTGTCAAATCTGGAGGCATCCCAGCCTGATGCTCCATTAGGCAGATGCCGACATTGAGAGAAGAGCTTTATAAAGCTGTGAGCGTTGTCATTAGATGTATTTACAAAAAGCTACAACAATAAAAATCTGCTTCATTAGTCACCAGAAATAAGTGGTTATTGTGAGCACATGCTGCACGCTGAATGTGTACCACTGACTCACTTTTAGTTAAATGAACATGTTTGTGTAGCAAGCTGCCGTAATTAACGGTGTTTGGTTGTGGTGAGAAAACTCTTACAAAGATACTTGTTTCTATTATAGAAGTATAACATATTCTCAAATATAGCATTTTCAGATATTCCACAGTTCACCTGTACTTGTGTCCCTACTAGGCCTCTATTACATATGGAAGAGCCAGTGATTATAATACTTGTTAGCTTTCCAGGAGTTTTCTCTATGCTGGGCCCAGTTCTAGGCACTTGAATGTATCTAATCTTTGCAACAGCCTTACGAAGTAGGGTACATTATTATATACTTTTTTGGGAATTTTTAATTTCATTTGACTTTTTAAAGGTTTTTTTTTCCTCAATTTTTTTATTGTGGTAAAAAACATGTAACATAAAACTTACACCTTAACCACTTTAAAGTATCGTTCAGTGGTATTATTGAATACATTTGTAATGTTATATAACCATGATCACCATCCATCCATCTCCATAATACTTTTCATCTTGTAAGACAAACGCTGTATCTATTAAACAATAACTCCCCATTCCCTAATCCCCCCAGCCCCTGGCAGCCACCATTCTACTTTGTCTCTATGGTGTTTTGACTACTTTAAGTATCTCATATAAGCGGAATCATACAGTATTTTTCTTTTTGTGACTAGCTTATTTCACTTAGCATGATGCCTTCAAGGTTAATCCAGGTTAGGAAATACGTCAGAATTTCCTTCCTTTTTAACGTCAAATAATATTCCTTTGTATGTACATACATTATGCTTATCCATTCGCCCATCAGTGGGCACTTGGTTTGTTTCCATGTTTTAGCTACTGTGTTAATGCTGCTATGAACATGGGTGTGCAGATAGATATCTCTTTGAGACCCTTCTTTCATTTCTCTTGGGTATGTATGCAGATGTGGAATTGCTGCATCATATGGTAATTGTATTTTTAATTTTTTTGAGGAAAAAGAAGCCATACTGTTTTCCGTGGTGGCTGAACCATTTCACATTCCCACCAATCATGAACAAAGTTTCCAATTTCTCCACATCTTCACTAACATTTGTTATTTTCTGTTTTTTTTGATAGTAATGGCTGTAAGGTGTTATCTCATTGTCGTTTTAATTTGTACTTCCCTAATGATTAGTGATGTTGAGTATCTTTTCACAAAATTTAAAAATTTTTATGGAGTCCAATTTGTCTATTTTTTCTTTTGTTGCCTTTTGTCCCTTTGGTGGCATAGCAAAGAAATCATTGCCAAATCCAACATCATGAAGATTTTGCCCTGTGGTTTTCTTCAAAGAATTTTATAGTTTTAGGTCTTACGTTTAGGTCTTTCATTCATTTTGAGTTATTTTTTGTGTATAGCATTAGGTATGGGTCCAACTTCATTCTTTTGCATGTGGATATCCCATTTTTCCATCACTATTTGTTAAAAAGACTACACTTTCCCCATTAAATGGACTTGGCACCCTTGTCAAAAATCATTTGACCATGTTTGCAAGGTTTTATTTCTGGATTTTCTTTTTTTTGAAGGAAAGGGAAGTTTATTAATTTGCCTGCAAATGAGGAGGTTGGTAGAGTCCCATCTTAAAGTACCAAGGTTCTCTGGATTTTCTATTCTATATATTCCGTTGGTCTATATGTCTGCATTTATATCAGTACCACATTGTTTTGATTACTGTAGCTTTGTAGTAAGTGTTGAAATCAGAAATTGTTGAGTTTTCCAACTTTGTTCTTTTTCAAAATTGTTTTGGCAATTTGGAGTCCCTTGAAATTCCATATATATTTTAGAATGGATTTTTTTCTGTTTCTATAAGAAAGATTGGGATTTTGATAGGGATTTGTAGTATTGACATTTTAACAAAATTAAGTCTTCAAAACCATGGACATGGGGTGTGTTTCCATTTATTTATGTCTTATTCAATTTCAGCAATATTTGGTAGCTTTCATTGTGCAAGTGTTTCCCCTCCTTGGTTAATTCCTAAGCATGTAAATTGTTAGGAAATTATAAAATGGAATTGTTTTCATAATTTCCTTTCCAAATTCTTCATTGTTAGTGTATAGAAATGCAACTCATTTTTGTATGTTTACTTTGTATCCTGCTACTTTGGTGAATTCATTTATTATCTATCACGGTTTTTTGTGTGTGAAATCTTTGGGTTTTTCTACACGTAAGATCATATCATCTGTAAATGGAGACCATTTTGCTTCCTCATTTTTAATTTAAATTCTTTTTATATCTTTTACTTGTCTAAGTGCTCTAGCTAGAACTTCCAGTATAATCTGTTGAATAGGAGGGGCAAAAACGGCACCCTTGCCTTCTTCCTGATCTTAGAGGAAAAGCATTTAGTCTTTCACCATTGTGTGTAATGTTGGCTGTGGGTTTTTCATACATGGCTTTTATTATGTTCAACTAGTTTTCTTTTAGTCCTAGTTTGTTGAGTGTTTTTTTTTTATCATGAAAGAATGTTGAGTTTTGTCAAATATCGTTTCTGCACTGAGATGATAATGTGCCTTTTTTTTCCTTCATTGTGTCAATGTGGTGTATTGTTGATTGATTTTTGTGTGTCAAACCATCCTTCCATAGCATGAATAAATATTATTTGGTCATGGTGTATAATCTTTTTAACATGCTGCTGAATTGGGTTTACCAGAACTTTGTTGATGATCTTTACATAAATGTTCATAAAGGATATTGGTCTAGTTTTCTTTTCTTGTAGTGTCTTTGGCTTTGGCATCAAGGTAATGCTGGCTTCACAGAACCAGGTAGAAAGTGTTCTTTCCTCTTAAATGTTTTTGAAAAGTTTTAGAAGGATTTGTGTAAGTTCTTTAAATGTTTGTTAGAATGCACCAGTGAAGCCATAAGGTCCCAGGCTTTTCTTTGTCAGAAGATTTTTGATTACTGATTCAATCTCCTTACTAGTTATAGGTCTGTTCAGATTTTTAATTTCTTTGTGATTAATCTCAGTGGGTTTTGTGTTTCTATGAATTTGTCCATTTCATCTAGGCTTCCAATTTGTTGATATACAGTTGTTCATAGTACTTTATTGCAATCCTTATTTCTGTAGAATTGGTAGCAATGCCCCCACTGTAATTTCTGATTTTATTAATTTCAGCCTTCTCACTTTTTTCTTAGTCCATCTAGATAAAGGTGTGTCAATTCTGTTGAGCTTCTCCAAGAACCAACTTTTCGTTCATTGATTTTCTTTATTGTTTTTCTACTTTCTATTTTATTTACCTATGCTCTAATCTTTATTATTTCCTTCTTTCTGCTAGCTCTGCATTTATTTATTTATTTTTATTTTTATTTTTTTTGAGACAAAGTCTCGCTCTGTTGCCTGGGCTAGAGTGCCACAGCATCAGTCTAGCTCACTGCAGCCTCAAACTCCTGGACTTAAGCGACCCTCCTGCCTCAGCCTCCCGAGTAGCTGAGACTACAGGTGTGTGCCACCACAGCTGGCTAATTTTTTCTATTTTTAGTAGAGAGGGAGTCTCAGTCTTGCTCAGGCTGGTCTCAAACTCCTGACCTCAAGTGATCCTCCTGCCTTGGCCTTCCAGAGTGCTAGGATTACAGGCATGAGCCACCATGCCTGCCTTAACTTTGAGTTTAATTCTTCTTTTTCTAGTTCCTTAAGTTGTAAAGTTAGGTTATTTCAGATTGTTCTTGTTTTATAATGTGAGCATTGATAGCTATAAATTTACCCCTTAGTACTCCTTTCGTTATGTTCCATAACTTTTGGTAGGTTGTGCTTTTATTTTTATTCATCTCTATTTTCTAATTTCCCTTTGATCTTTTACTTGATCCATTGGTTAAGAGTATGTTGCTTAATTTACATAAATTTGTGAATATTCTAGTTTTATTTCTGTTATTGATTTTTAACTCCATCCCATTGTGGTTGGAGAAGATACTTTGTGTGATATACATCTTTTAAAATCTATTGAGACTTAATTTGTGGGTGAACATATGGTCTGTCCTGGAAAATGTCCCATGTGCACTTGAGAAGAATATACATGCTGTTGTTGTTGGGTAGAGTATTCTGAATATGTCTGTTAGATCTGGTTTGTTTATTGTGTTATGTCTTCTATTTTCTTACTTATCTTCTGTATGGTTGTTCTGTTCATTATTGACAGTGGGGTATTGAAGTCTCCAACTATTATTGTAGAGCTTTTTCTCCCTCTAATTCTGTCAGTTTTTGCTTTGTATATTTTGATGGTCTGTTATTAGGTGCATAAATGTTTATAACTGTTATATCTTCTTTTTGTGTTGGACCTTTTATTACTATATAATGTCCTTCTATGTCTCTTATAAACTTTTTTGATTTAAAGTCTATTTTTATTATTATATAGCCACACCTGCTCTGTTCTGGTTACTATTTGCATGTAACATTTTTTCATCCTTTCACTTCCAATGTATTTGTGTTTTTGGTCCTAAAGGGAGTATCTTGTACTGAGCATATACATAGTTGAATCATGTGTTTTTATCTATTCTGTCAATCTCTGTCTTTTGATTAGAAACTTTTATCCATTTACATTTAAAGTGGTTAGACAAGGGGGGACATACTTTTGTCATTCTATTTGTTTTATATGAAGTTTATGGCTTTTTTGTCCCTCATTGCTTGCATTACTGCCTTCTTTTGTGCTTAGTTGATTTTCTGTAGTGAAATGTCTAAATTCCTTTCTCATTTCCTTTCATGTATGTTCTATAGCTATTTTCTTTGTGGTTACCATGGGGATTACATCAACATCATAAAGTTATAAATTCTAATTTGAATTTATACCAGCTTAACTTCAGTAACATTCAAAAACTCTGCTCCTTTACATCTCCGTCCTTACCCCTCTCAGTTATCGATGTCACATAATTACATCTTTATACATTGTGTTCCAAAAAAGGAAAAAAGAATAATGAAGGGAGGGGGAAAGGCCCTTTTAATCTCCTGGAAGTCACTTCAGCTTGAGGGGGAGGGGCTTACAACAATGAGGTAAGGTGCAACAATGACTACCATCTTTCTGTGTGCACCTCTGTGATCAGAAGCAGCAATCAGCTGTCAGAGGACAGACATTTAAAATTTGGAGGACAGGGTCCTTTTTGCCCACCCTGGTTGCTGCAAGCTGTGTTCAGGTCCCTCCTGGAACATATATGTACACCTGCCTGCAATGGAGCTGGGAGTGGGAGATGGGTAGCTGCTACTGTGCTAAGAGCTGAAATTGACCAAAAAAAATATTTTTTTTCTGGAAATCCCCTTACCTTCTAATTTTTAAACAAATTTATTCATTTTATTCTGGAATGACCAAAATTAATTGCAATGTGCCATCCAAGTCTTCCCCTGGAACTTGCAAGCATTCAGTAGATTTCAGAGTTCTAAAATAGTCACATCAAATTCTGCCAGTGCAATTGTTGCCTAGGTGGGCAGACAGATTCCTGGTGCTTCCTACTCTGCCATCTTCCCAGAATCCTCCTATCCATTTTTAACACATGAGAAAACTAAGGTGCAGAGAAGTGATTTTCCAAATCACACAGCTAAAAAGTGGTAGAAGTGAAATTTGGACTCGTGGTGCCTGGCTACAGTCGATGTCACACTCTTAAGTCTATGTTCCATTGCTTAGGGGGAGCAAAATAAGTGAAATTGGTTTATAACATGAAACCTCAGTTCACACAACTGAAAAGAATAAACAAGCAAATTAACAGGTATTCACTTGGTTTGTAAAACGGAGACAAGTTTTCGAAATTACAAGTTTACAAGTATCAATACTGTTATTGGGAGTGCAATTCTGGATGGGAAGGAGGCCAGCCTTCCTTTTGGGGTGTGGGATGAAGAGTCAAAGTCTTTATGGGGGCCCCAGGAGGTAAGCACATGTCCAAAGCAATGGCCTCTTTCTAATACTGGTGCCCTCAAGGGAACAATTAGGCAGAAAAGAGTGAGTGTCAAAGAGGGCTCTGTCTATGAGCCAGGTGTGCCTGTAGTATGCTCCCTGTGGGAAGGGTGGGTACCGTTTACTTGCACAGAAATAGAATTATAGGAACTCTTTGAACATATTTTAAAATGTTTAAAAAAACCCAAAAGGGACAGAGTTATTTGTGATGTATGATTTATAAATAATTCTAAGTTTACTCCTCCAGTGTTATATTTGTACACCAAAAGTGTACACAAAAAGTGTACAAAATTGACTTTATTGTAAATTTTGCAAACATTTTAAAAGCCATTGTTATTACTATTTGGATGGTAATTCTTTAGATATGCTCCATCTCGGGAACTAAAAACACTGCTAGTCAGCATTGTGTTCTATTAATTCTGTTTGATTAGATGTTCAGAGGACAGACAGGCTTTGAAATAAGATTAACTGTCTCAAACATACATGTTAAAAGATAATAAATAAGATTCCTTATATCATTAAAATTTCTCATGGCTTTTCCCAATATTCTACAACCAATTAAACTCTATGTTAACTCATTGTAAAAAACAATTAAAACATGCATGCTTCCCCAATTTATTAATTGCTAGCTAAAGAAAAACAAAGACTTATATTTGAATTTTTTGCACACACACAAAATACAGTTTTTGGAGGAAACATCGTTGAAGAATAACATCAGTAAATTTTAACTCCGTGACACAGTCTGCATATCTTTAGGTAGGTTTTAGCAACACACCTTGACAATGTATGACTATAGCACAAAGATAGAATTAACAAACCTTCTCCCTAGGGAAAGCCTCATAGCAACAGCTTTCTGAGATCTATCTGTAGCGCTAACCCCATTGCTCAAAACAAAGGCCTCATTTGCACAGAGGGACTGCTTTCCACTTTGCTAAATTCAAAGGCATTTGAGACTGACATCTACATTTTTTTTCCCTCACTAAAATGCACTCTAGTTACTAAACTGATCAACTGTTCACTGCTTAACAGGTTTTAAAAGTAAAGATACTAATCAGTTTTGGGCTTTGTAATTACATGTGTTTCTTGGACTATTTAGAAACTCATTAGCTATGACTGAATTAATATTTCAGAGAGATTTGTAGGATATAAACCTAACAGTTTGGATTCTTGACCTGGTTATGAAAGAAACCTTTTAATGGGCTTCCTAATGATTGAATTATTCTTAATATATATCTTTGGTCATGTAGTTGATCCAGTTTTTCATGTTCCCAAGTCTAAAAATCAGATTTATATTAACATTTTCAGTCTAAAATTCCTGGTTTTAGTTCTGTATGTGGACCTAAAAGCATGCTGTGCCTTAGACCTTGGGCTCAAATCATTTGTTGTTATTAAAGGAGTGGACAAAAGCTAAAAGCCCACTTGCTACCCAAATGGAGAGCTTGTAAATGGAACAAATCCCTGATGTGCTCTTTGAGCTGTCTGTGCTCTACCTTGGATTTTGAAATAGTAACCTTAGTATTAGCAATATATTGCAGAGATACAATTTGCATGGAAACAAATTACGATAGATTTGTTCCAGACTCAAACATGATTTCTCCCTGATACTGGACTGAAAGACTTGATGATGTCTTGGCAACCTCAATTACAAACTAGCCACCTGAAAGCAAAAGTAGGAAAAGCATCTGCCCTCCTCTCAGGTTCTATGAGTTGAAATCTTCCAGTTTCCACCTTTATGGTAATGACAATTTTTTCATGTTCAATGCTTACTGCTGCGACATAACCAATCTCTGCTTATTACAGCACATAAACAATCTTACTCCATTTCTGCCTCCCCATCCCTGCCTGGTTCCTCTGTATTCCACTAGGCTTTACAGAAAAAATGAGTTGTTCCAGTTTATACTTCATCCAGACAGTTCTGAGACTGTCAAATCTGATAATTTTGGACTAAGTGAGTGGGTCAAAATGGTTGTAAATGAACCAAACTTTCAATCAGATGTGATTTGAGTATATAGTGCTATAATTTAGTTGTAATAGAAAGTATAGGAGCTTAAAAAGCCTAGAATAATTCAGACTAAAATGTCTTGGGGTCTTTTTCCATTTTAAAGTGAATTGAGCAGTTCTCTGTGGTTAAGGATTGACAGCATAATGGAAACAGAGCAAACTGCAGAATTGCTCACCAGGTAACCACATTAGCAGAAAAACTCATAATGTAGTCTGTTGGTTGAAAAGAGCATGAAGGAGGCTTCTATTTTCTTATGAGGTGCCATATGCTCATAGTTCTTGGCCAATTATACCTAGCTACTGCCAAATTGCAGTTATTGGAAAATGCTCTCTACCCTATAGCCTTTAGCAATATAATGAGAGCCCTCATGGATATTGATTCTTCTTATAATTTGTTTGTTAACACAGGTAAACATACTTACAACTGCTTCCAAATATTGCCTTCTATTTATGATGTACAAGTATGTATAACACAAGATATTGCTATGTTGTAGCAATTCTGAATATTTCTATACATTCCTGAGGATTGACTAAAGGTTAAACTGGTGGGCAAATGTTGCAGTGATCTTTGAAACTTTTATATTTCACAGTCATTCTAATTTTTTTTAGACAGAATGTTTTGTGGGATAAGATGCATAGCATAAGTGTAGACAGTTCTTATATTATATAAATTTTATGTACATTCTTGTTCATAGTTTTCACTTACCAGAATCAAGAGGCAACTTGAGGCCAGTTTTGTGTGCTCAGGGATGGTAGAAAACACTGACAAAATCAAGCAACCAAAGACAAGGAGAAAACTGTAAAACAACAACAAAAAAGAGAAATCTGATAAGAACTTTGCCTTAACATTAACAGATTTAACTTCTTGTTTCTAATTAATAAAGCAGGAGACCCCATTAGAATTGGGATAGATTAAATCATAAAGACCCTGGAAGGTACTAGCCATTTTGAATACCAAAATGCAATATGATATACAGTGCAAATGGGGGTCCTTTGCAACTTTATGGATGAAGAGAAGGTTGCATTTGTGGGCTCGTATGTGTGGCATGCTGCATTTAAATGTTCACATCTAAGAATCTGTGAATTTCCCATACAACTCCTTTTCCAAGTAGAGATCCTGAGAAAGGTCCAGAAAGTATGTTCTTGCTCTCCTATGCTGGAAGCACATGTTGTAGCTACTCTTCTTTCAAAGAAGCAGAATCTGCCCCATGTTTGGCAGCTTTGGTAAAACCATCAGGTGTTCTAAGTGGTTGTTACAAGCCACTGGCTCATTTTCAGAGTCTGATATTGCTCATGGATTCTCATTTGTCATTTCTTTATATTAACAGCAAGAATAGAAAAGGAAGTGGATGATTTCCTGTGCTATCCATGCACTTTTCATTTCTTTCCAATCAAACTGCTAGAGAAATGACCCTTCAGCTATGTCTATTCATATGTAATGATAGGGAGCAGAAGTCAGGAGCAGGCATTTTCTACCTAATCAACCTACAGACGTTTTTATTCCTATAAATAAGGAACTTCCAGGATCACGGGGGGAGCTGAGTTCCCAAGGGAAACGTCTAATATAAGGGAAGGCTCGGTTTCAAAGTTGAAGTAACTTACCTTGAAGGGCAAGATTAAGAAAAAACAAAACAAAAACCACCTGAGCTACTTGCTGTAGGCCATATTTTTCACTTTTACTCATCACTGGGAAATTCATAATAAGCACCCTTAAAATACCAGTTTCTGTGTTCCTCTGTAGGGAAGTGGAGTTAGTCCTGCCTTCTCTTGGCTTTCCCTGAAAAAGTCTTACAATTCTTTCTACTACACTTGACTAGAAGCTCTCGAGGACCAGTAGCAGATCTTTTTGCTAGTGCCTTCTTCATTAATACTTAAATGCTGCATAACCTTTTTTATTCATCTCTCTACTTTTCCCATTTTCTTCTTTGAGCTAATATCACCCTCCTTTATAAAAGAGTAGTTTCTGCACCAGCATTCTGTCATTGCTACAGGGGCCCATCTGAAGACTAGCAGCCAAAGACATCCATTGCTCTGCTGCCAAGGGGCTATGGATGGGTAAATACATTCATTAGCTTATCATTCCTTTATTCATTCATTCATTCACTCAGCCATTCATCCATTTATCCAATCAGCAAATGTTGACTAAGTATGTAATGCTAGGCTGAGCTGCAGGGATATAACAGAAACAGGATTAATTCTTTTCTTTTCTTCTCTTTTTTTTTTTTTTTTTTTGCCTCTACAGAGTTTAAGGTCTATTGAGGCATACACAGAAATAAGTAGATGTAAACAGAAAATTGAAATTCTGAATGATGATTACAACGATCGGGAAAATACAGGGGATGACTGGAGCATACGGAGGAGGAGGTATTAGGCAGGACTGGCCGCCGAATTTGTGGAGTCCAGTGCAAAATGAAAATGTGGGCCCTTTGTTAAAAAATTATGAAGGATTTCAAGATGGTGACAACAAAGCATGAAACCAACTGTGGCACCTTTGTAAGCGTGGGGCTCCATGCAACTGCATGTGTCGAAGCCAGACCTGGGGGTAGGGGAAGACTTCCTGGAGAAAATACTGACCAGACTGAGCCCCGAAGGCCCAGCAGAAATTAGTTAGGACAATGGTTGGGGAGAAAGAGTGCTTTAGTCCATGAAGACTGTGTGGGTGAGGGCCAAATGCAAGCATAACATCACTACAATTTACTAATTAATCAATAAATGGGAGTTAGTGAACACCTACTAGCTAGTTTATTCTGCTATACATGAGAAATGGAATGCAAGCCATTCTTGCAAATTCATTCTTTGCATTGGAACCATTTCAATTCAACTGAAAACATGTATTAAATATCTAGTGTGAAAAATATTATGCTAAGCACTACCAGAGGTACAAGGATAAATTAAAGCAGTCCCTACTCTTAGGAATTAAAAATCTAGTAAGGTGAGCAAGGTGAGCATCTTGGATCATAATGGAAGATAGAGGCAGATGAGTGCTAAGAAAAATGCTACAGAGGCTGAAAGTGGGGAGTGGTTCTGTTAGTTGGAAACATGAGAGCACATCAAAAGAGTTCCTTTTAAAAAAGGTGGTGCTTGAGATGGTCTTTGAAGGAAGGGTAGGGTTTCAACAGGAGAAGTTTCTGGAGTACAATACGAGAAAGGTAGCAAGCCAGAAAATATTTAATAAATAAGGCAAAATATTTGCTCCCTGTTTCATAGAACAAACATTATCAAAGTTTGCAGTACAGGGTAAAATAGGCAGCTGAACTGGGAGTCTGGGGCCATGTCGAGGAGAGGCTTGTAGGTCAGGGTCTGTATTTAGTTCAGCAGACACGGAGAGCCATTGAAGATTTTTGAACAGAGTACTGATGTCACCAGAGGTGTCTTCTGGGAAAATTAAGTTGGCAGCAGTGTATGTGGGATGGATCTGAGTGGTGAGAGGCGGGGACAAGGGCAACAGTGATCCAGGTTGGTTGTAAGCTAACACAGTAGAGATGAGAATGGACTAGAGAGGCAGACATGGAGGGGTGCTGTAGATTGGGGAGTGGAGTCTGGGAAAGGGCACGGTGACTGTAAAGTCTGAGGTGGCCATGCACAGTCACTGATGATGTTCCTAACAAGTCAGGAGGAGAAAAGTCAAAAAAGTCAGGAGGAGAAACTGAATTTGGGAAGAAGATGACACATCCAGTTTTAGACATCCATGTGAACATGTGAATCTAAAGCTGGGGCACAGATTCTAGTTGGAAATGTGGAAGAACTTTTTTTCCCCGGAAGAAGTAAATGTATGGAACATGTTATCCTGAGGACAGCGCTGACCAGGCATATAAGGTCTTGGTAAATGAGCATAAAAGACATTGGAAAACTATTTTCTGATCCCGGCAAATGAATCATGGAGAACAATGAACACATTCTGGTATGAATTAGCTCTTGGTAGCCTTGCCAGGGACAGACTTTCTAGCTGGAGAAAGCACCGAACTTTACACAGAGTGACCCCTCTGAGGTGACAGTGTTCGGACATTGGGCTCATTGGCAGTGACGAGGTGCCCTGGTGGGGTTTGTGGGTGGCTCTGTTGACATCTCTGCTTCTGAGGGTCCTGTGCACATGCATGCATGCTGACAACTGACTGCTCCCCCACTGCACCTCTCTATCGGTTGAATACAAGTGGGAGCAGTGGCGAGAGTCACTACATTCAGGGGGTCTTAATCTGGAACCCATGGACCTCCAAGGGATCTGTAGATAGAATGTGGGGGGTTGTGAACATGGAGGGGAAAACTTTTTTTCTTTATTTTTCACTAACCATGGCAGCAAATCATGACGGTATTAGCAGTTCTTATGACTTTGTCACTCATAGAAATTACAGATATTTTTAAATCTCATCTTACAGTTGTAGATGAAACCATAATTGTTTCATCTTGAATACTGATTTTGCTCATCATTATTTGAAGATTATGGTAGTTATTAGACCCACTGCTAGGCATTGACTTTAATGTCTTAAAAAGAAGAGTATACATTACCATATCACAAATTTGTTGAATTTTTAACAATAGCATTTCGACATAATTTTTTTCTTTTGCAATCCCATTTGAGGAATGGTTCACAGTCATCACCAGACTGCTGAAGGGTCTACGGCTCCTAAAAATCTTCAGACGCCTGTGGTTGAGGATTAGGAAGGCGGGGGCTGGGCACCGGGAGAAGGCCCATTTTGGTACCCATCACTCACTTACCCAGGTATATTTTATGATGAGCTTTTAAAATACAGATTTTTTTCTTTTATACATTAATCCTGAGGTATCATAAGATGCATATCCCTTCAAAATTGTTCTGTAACAGCTACTGGCCTTCATTTTGCCTGAAGCAAATATTTTGCTTCTTAGGAAATTCATTTTGATCCAGATCTTTTATCCAAAATTTCTTCTTTGGAAGGAAGGAACTGATTATTGTAAGAGGAGAAGAAGGGAATTTATGAAAAAAATGTTACCGGTTTAAAGGTCTTTATATTTACTTGAGAAAACTATCATTAACTTTTCTTGTGGGTTAATTAAGAATCAATTTGTCAGATTTAATTTGACAGAAAGCTTGACTTGGGAATCTCATGGGTGCTTGTGGAACAGATGATGTCCAGCTTCCAAAGCTTGCACATTGAATGCAGATTCATTTAGCAAGAATTAAAGTGATGTGAAAATAAAGCATTCAGAAAAGATCTGCTGAATGAATTATGGCAAGTTATATAAACACACAACCCCCAGGCACTCACAAACAATTACGAATGATGCAATGAAGAAAGGAGAGATGGAGCTGATGTTTAATGTAGACATCTCACTGAGTTTAGTTTGATGAAATAAGCAAATCCATGGGGTGAGCTTTGCTAAGCAAAGCAACCACACATTTCTACCCAGAAAGTGCTCTCTGCAAGCATTTTGGCAGACTGTAAGTTTTCCATGGTATAATGGTCCATGTAAATCAGTTATACTTATCAAGAAAACTTTGGGGGAGAGGAGATCTTAAATGTTTTAAATGGAATGGAATTATGGGACTAAGATAAAGGATGTTAATAGGAAGAGGATATAGAATCTTAAAAAAAAAAAATTCTTCGGAAATAACTTCCAACGGAAATTCAACCCTGCCTCTGACTTTTCATACATTTTAAAGTATTGCTTTGATAAAGTATGCTCTTCAGTACATTTGATGGAAGACCTTGTGAGCATATCATGAATTATGATAATTGGAGTACTCATGCTGGCATTGGTGACTGTAGATGACCTGCTAGCTGACATGGCACTTGCCTGGAGGACAAGACACCTAATGAAATCAAAACCTCATCATCAGAGGGAAGGGCTGGAGCCATTTTTTTTCTTCTTCCAGCAACCTAAATTTCCCTTTCATCCTAAACCTGGTACTTTGTAAAATGTCCTTTATAAATAATTTTTCCAGAAGAGAAGTGTATTTTGCACCTGAAATCTATTCACATCATGCCCCAGCTTCCATTGCAATGCAATAAAAATTAAATATGACATTTTTGGTATCTTTAAAGGTGATTTGGAATATTAGATTAAAACACTGCATGATTTTGCTTTTCCAGTGCAATGAACCTTAAATATTGATAAAGACACTAATCAATAAATACTATCACAGTAGTGTCTGTGAAGTTTTAAAAATAGGGTCATCAGCTAACATTTTTTAAAAAATGAAATGTTGCCTTTTACATGCATGTGGTGTGAAGAGGAAATCAGAGGATGTGGGAAATAGTGGTTTCTGTTTGTTTAGAGTGTTTCTTGAGAGGACTATGGTTAATGTAAATGAGTTAGGACAAGGCAAGAAAGCCCATCCGCAGGTCCGGAAGCTTCCCCCAGAGCAGTCACTGGACTCTGTGTAAACACAGACATAGGGCATGCTCCGCCTGCATTCACACCCCAGGATCAGGGAATCCATGTGGCTGGAAGGATTTCTGACTCTGTCTCCCTCTCAGGACAGGGTTTATTTTTGAAACACCACTTATAGATGGCTGTGCAGTTTCTCTTTGTATCTTTCCAGCAACTAGGACCTTGCCACCATTTTAAGGCAGCATAGCCCGGTCACAGACAGCTCTACTGTTGGTCCTTGGTCAGGCTCCGGACCACAAAGAACATGTGCTCCTTCCTCCTTAAGACAGCTGGTCAGATATTTGAGGTTGGTTTTTGTCCTGACCTGCCTGTCGGTCTGCAGATTCAACATACCAAGCCCAATTCATTGTCTACCTTGCATATGAAACAATGCCCAGATCTGCCGTTCTCCTTGTCACTGTTCTTTAAGTTTACCCAGTTTGTTATTGCATCCTTCCCACTGAGACTCAGACTCATCCTTCTCCTCCAGTGTAAGCAAAAGAATTGGCATTTAATCACCAGCATAAAATATCTGCACTGTGATTCTGGCCAGGGAATCCAAGTTCAAACTTTCCACTGCCCAGCTAATAGCAAAAGCTTGGTTTCAAAAAGGACCGTCTCAAGGATATGCAGTCGTCACTTATTTTCTTGTACCTTTCTTACCGCACCACAGGTCCTGGAGCAAACCTGACCACTGACAGCCTGTGTACCTGGACCTCACTGCTTTGGTCTGTAAAGTAATTACTTTCATTAAACTGTGCTTCGTTTTCTGCTATTTCCTTGAGAAGGAGTAAAAAGCATTCAACCAACTTACTATGTTTTTAAAGTTTCTCAGTACTTCACATTGTATTTGCTCAATGAGGCATCCTGTGAGAAATTTCTCTCAGGATTTTATTGCAAGAAAAATCCATGTTGCTTCTGGAAAAAAAAGATGAAGTTTCAGTTTTTGTAGACAGTGATCTTTTAACATATTTATTTTCTTGCCTTGGCTGCTAGGAGGCTCAGAGGTGCATTTGTGACCCATGATAATAATGGCCCAGATCCTTCTGGCATGTATGTTTGTGGATTAACTTTAGTCCTGACTTCTTTGTACTATTCTATCATTATTTTACTTTCACTATATTGTATCAGTAACAAATATTTATGGGCACTGTACCAGGCACCAGGAACTCAGGCATGGTTTGTGTCCTAACAGGGGTTTCAGTTTCATGGGAAGACAGACCTTTGCTTATTTTTATACACTATACTACATATATTTTGTTAGCCATCTCAAATCTTTTCTGCATGATACAAGGTATTCAGGATATACTCAACTAAATACTGAAGTGACAAAGAAGTGTTTTTTTTCTGTCATTAGTCCTTTCTTGAAATGGGGGTATTAATGCAGCCTGAAGTTGCATTCTTTTTACAGAACTAAATGACTCCATTGGCTTATATTACAGTAAACTAAAATGAATAGATTTCACTCACTTGATTTTCTGAAAAGTCTTTATATTTGTTACTTTTATATATTATTATGTTAATCTTAATCATTTATTCCTAGCACGAACTACTGACTCGCTACTCCAAGAACCTCCAAATGTCCTACACTTGTCTTCGGGGTTTTCTTATAAACCCTGTGGCTTGTCTCTGGAGACTTCCAATCAGGTACATATTTTCCCAAGAGTGCTATCATCCTGCCTGAATTTTTCTTTCTTTACTCACGGATATTATAAAACACTTTCCAGTGCTGTGCTGAAATCAAGACCTTTTATCTACTCTATTCTCCTGATACAGCAAGCTGGTAAACGTATTGAAATAAGAAATAAGCATAATTTAATGTTTATTGCTCTTGAACTTGTGTTATTTTCTAGTAATCATAGTTCTTTTGAATTTATTATAAATCATTTGCTTAATATCCTATATGGGATAGTTCTAGGAATTGGTATTGAGTTTATCAATATACAAAGTCCAGGCCCCTCTGCGTTATTCTTTTTTGACACTCAGAATATCTTCTCTCTGGTCATTTGAAGCCCATTATATTTTTTTCAAAATTTATGAAAGTTTATTAATAAAAGTTCTTCAATTTCATCCACAAATAGTTTGATGGCTTATAACACAAACCTAGACCGAGAAATATGAATTCATTAATGGTCAGCAATTTGCCCATTGTATATTTTTCATTTTCTCTTAGTCACATTTAAAAAAAATCCCTTTTAGTTTGAAAATCATGCTTTTGGATGGAAAAGAAAGAACAAGTTAGGATTTAAATAGCTTTGATTTCTCTGTGTTAGGGTAACACTGTTGACCCCTAATGGTAGGATTATTTCTTCTCTCTTCTTTTTTTCTTATTTTTAAGAAAAGAAGACTTTTCTTGAGGTGGGGGAGGTGCACATTGTGGTTTACCTGGCTTTTAGCTTATCTGAAATTATTCTTGATGATCATGGTTTTTAAAATTAAAAACATACATTCTCAGTTACGTGCCTTCCATTTTTTCTATACTTAAAATTATAGAGTGAAATCTGACTTTGAGAAATTTCTAGGTGAACAAGATTGGTTTCTTTTCATGTTACTTCATTCTTGCTCCTCTGATAGGTCTCAGTCCAGAGTTTCAAATCTATTGTTTTTACTGTTATTAAAAAAATTAGTTTTCCTGACTCCTAACTATGTTTCTTTATCTATATACTTATTCTGTCCACTTCAGTGTGTGTTTTTTAGAAGAATTACAACCTCCTTGAGAAGAGACCTTAGGGTGGGATAGTCCAGACTCTTCTCGATTGTTGCCCCATCTCTGGGTGCCTGCAAGTCTGAGTTTCTTGCAGACACTCGCTCGGTCTGGAATGACTAGAATGGATTGTGTCCTAGCAAGCTTCTCATCCGAGTAGATGGGACACACGGCAGATGGCTGAATGGATCTTGAATGATCTTACCAAATAGAACAAGGTCTGCAATTTAGAAATCACGGTTGGGTTCCTGCTTCTGCAAGCTCTGTTTCTGCATCATTTCCAGGAAAAATAACCTGAGATTGAAAACCAGTGTATATTGTTCAGATATAATGAATTTAAAACGAAACACAAAAACAGCCTTTCCTACTGTCATATAGTCAATGCCTGCAACAGGAGAGCATTCTATTTGATATTTCATATTACTGTTACCCTATTATATTTTCCTCTGAGAAAACAGCACCATTTGGAATTACATATTTGTTTGTTTATTTTGGTATCCTCTGCTAGAACGTGTGCTCCACAAGAGCAGGAACCTTGTCTCTCTTATTTACCACTTTATTTCCACTATCAAGAATAGGGCCTGGTACAGGTAGGTAGTAATCAATTCACTTATTCATGCAATGTGTATTATTCAGGGGCTACTGTGTGTCAGGCAGCGTTCTAGGTATAGCTGTGAATAAAATAGACAAGCATCCCTGCCCTTACAGAATTTACATTATGGTGAGAGAGATGGGCCATAAACAATGTAAGTAAATAAAATGTGTACTATATTAGAGAGTGATAATTGCTAAGGAGGAAAAAAACCCAAAAACAGCAGAGAATAGGATGCAGAAGTGGGAGGAGTTGAAAGTTTAGACAGAGTGGCCAGGGAAGGTCTCACTGAAAAGATGACATTTATTGAATTTCAGAAGTGAAATCCCATGGTCCATCAAGCCAAAGCAATGGTGCATTTGGAATTCAGCCTGCATAAGCCTTCCAGACTCTGCTCCCTGGGGGACTGCTTTTATCATGCCAGTTCCTTGTTTTAAAACTTAGTTTCCTTTCTCTTGCTGTCATATCCAAACTCCTTTGTCTGACTTTAAAGAGCTGCATAAGAATATTAATTCCTTAATTCCTCCAGAGTGGACCCTCTGGGCCGGCCAGACTCCTTTCTGTTTTCTGCACAATATCATGCTGTAACATAGCAATGTGATGTAATAATGAAACTTAACACTTCTGTGTGCTGCTGCCCCCAACCTGCAGACACAGTCAGCCAGTCCCTGAGCTCAGACTCCGCATGCCCCATGCACAGGGCCTCCTTTCCACATCCTCCCTGTCTCTCTACAGTTGTTGTAAGGATCAATGAGATGGCGTCAAATTGAGAATCTGTTTTAACAAATAAATAAATTCTAAATTGAGTTAAAAGTGCAAATTGACACACAATTGTTACATAATTTTTATAAGTTTTCAATAACACAGATAACAATTATGACCATGAATTAAATTAATTTAGCAACTAAAATCTCTGCTTATATAGCAAGAAAGACATTTACCAATGTAAAACATGAACCAATGCCCAGCGAAGTCCTAAGTGCTCCAAGAATCGGACTTGGTCTAAGCAAAGGCACTTGAAGAATGATGATGTCAGTGGGGCGTTTGGATGTGTACGGTGAAGTGCTCGAGGCTGACTAGTCACAGTGTCTTCTTGATACACAGCAGCTTTGGTGAGCTGGATCTCACTGTTTCACCCCTCATGACTCCAGTTCCTGGGAAACTATTTGAAGCTGCCCTAAATAAATGGATAGTAGCATTGTGAAGCTGCTTGGCTGCAGTCAGTATGTGGGAATGAGCCTCAGTTAAATTGCCCAGGCAGAGATTCCAAGTCATCATTAAAATGGCCACTAACGACTCTGCTGACCTAGGCTGCCATGCTAATGAACAGAAAATCCGCTCATACACATCCCGAGAAAGGGGCTGCCTCAGAGGAAGTGCTAATTATAGCCATGAATGAAATAAAAGGTATCCGTAAGGGTGAAGAAGAGACATTTGTAAAGTCTATGTGAGTGTTCCTTTTAAAGTCATCCTCTCAGGAAATTAATTTCAGTGCTGACACCATGGAAAATAAGCCAGTCTAATAGTTTTGATAATATGAATCTGCGTGTATTAAATTTTCCATGCTTTGTTTGGAAGGGTCTGTTTATGCAAGAAAGTGAGCTATGGCAAAGGTTGAAAACATATATCAAAAGATGTTTGACAACAGTTGTCTGGCCTGAATCATTTTTCCATAAAAAGGTTGTACATTTATTAGGTGAATAATGACTTAATCATTGCAATTTCCTATGACTATATGATGATAACCATTATATTATCTGAAAATGAAAAATAGAAATTCTGGAGTACATTTAGTTCAATATTGTTATTGAGAGCACAAGTAAGAGGGGATAAAATAGGCTTAAAGTTACTTTTTCCTGCAAAAATAAAACTATTTTAAAGTATTATATTTGATAACAAAAAATCAATTGTGAATTTGGTTCCTTTCAATGGATTAGACCCATATAATTCATTTGCTTTAAAAAAACCTGGAAACATTTTCTGAGAGCATTCACACTTCACGGAAAATCTCTGCAGCTCTTTGTTACACATGTATACAAGAGGACCCATCACTTCTTGTGTGATGAGACCGTCTTAAAGCCGTCACAAAATAAGAACTTGCACCCAAATTGAGTCAGGTTATGCTCCGGGGCCTATGGAGTGGGAAATTGCTACCGATTTCCTCTACTCCATTTTTCCTACAGAAATAAAATAGTAAAGTGACTACAATAGCAGAAAACAAAATCTTCTTGAGTAAAGTACTCTTGGCAGTAGACTTTATGATGTGGTACAACATCAGGAAAAAATAAACCCAGCAGGCAAATGTCTCCAGAGAGTAATAACCATAAACTCTGAAACTACTACACATGAAAGTACCTGCCCAAGGAATATAGAAGATAGATGTTTTTCTAGGGATTGACCTACAACGGCACTTGTTGCTCTTGGGGACCAGAGCTGAAAGAAAGCTGAAAGCCAGCATCAGTGCGTGGAGTCACTGAAGTATTTTATAGACCAGAAAAGTTGGCAAGCAAAGGACAGACACTAGACAACACACACTTCCTTTTTCCAAAAATATATTCATAGTTAGCTTTAAAAACTGTAGACACTCCTCCAGGGTCCAATAAGTAAGGAAAACAGTATGTTTTTCTTTTGCTGCTGCTATATAGATTGGCATCAGGCATTCCTTTTGTGTGTGTGTGTCCAAAACATTGAAGTTGGTGATGTCATGTAGATAGGAACACATTGGGGGAAGGAGGAGGAAGAAAGGGAAACAAAATATGGCTCTAGCTAATATAATATTTTACCTTTTTTTTTTTTAGACAGAGTCTCACTCTGTCACCCTCCCTGGGTAGAGTGCAGTGGCATCATTACAGCTCACTGCAACCTCAAACTGCTGGGCTCTAGAGATCCTCCTGCATCAGCCTGAGGAGTGGCTGGGACTACAGGCGCTTACCATGGCACCCAGCTAATTTTTTCTATTTGTAGTAGAGACAGGGTCTCGCTCTTGCTCAGACTGGTCTCCTGAGTTCCTGAGCTCAGGTGATCCTCCTGCCTCAGCCTCCCGGAGTGCTAGGATTACAAGCATGAGCCACCATGCCTGGTCAATATTTTACCTTCACTGAAAATTCGAGATGTTTACTTAAATTTGTTGTTAGTGTTTCAGGTGCATATTTGAAATTAAAACATATTAAATGGTGATGGGAAATGGAAAAGTAGAAAGTGCTATTAGTAAGGATATTTTGCCTAAATTCTCAGTTTTCATGGGAACCCATCCTATTATCTTTAAACAGAAACATAACTCAGTTTTCTAACGAGTAAGCTGATAGAGATACACTAAATAAACCTGTCCCTATCAGGTAAAAATTCAGTTGTTTTTGGATACTCTGAAGTCTCTGCATCTATGCAGAGAGTAGAGGCAGGAAGGCCATGCTATCAAAGAGTCAGAAATGGTTTCTGATTCCTGGGCCCTTCAAAACGCAAGAGGCCGGCAGGGACCAAGAAGTATAACCTGCAGAATCCAGAAAAAAAAAAATGCATTATTTTTCACTTGTTGCCATAAGAGAGTCTAGACTATGTCTTTTCCCACTAGTTATTGCCATCTGCAGGAGAGGAAGGGAAAGGAGAAAGACTTACAGCAGAGGTGGGCAAACTTTTTCTGTAGAGGACCAGCTAGTAAATATTTTAGGTTTCGTGAGCCGTACTGTCTCTCTTGCAGCTACTCAGCTATGCAGTTGGACTGCAAAAACAGTCATAGACTGTAAATGAATAGGTATAATCCTAGTAACATAGTTCTAATAAAACTTTATTTATAAAAACAAGCAGTGAGCTAGATTTGGTCCACAGGCCATAGTTTGCTAACTAGAGTATTACAGAGGGCAACAATGTGATTTCCATTCTCACCTGGCCAGACAGCGGTAATTTTCCCCCCAAAAGATTTTCAGTGTAGGTCTCTTTCTACTCAAGTCCTTGTGATAAAGGACCCATAATGAGTGTACTTTTATGTCAGAATTTATTGTAGATTTAAAGATTGTCATTCAAATGTAAATTTAAAACATGGGAAAAATTTATGTACAGCACTGAATGTTTTCTGTCTCTAAATACAAAAATAACCAAAGGACAGATAAATGCAGACAAAGAGACGTCATATATCTTGAAATTTCTTTGGCAGATCTAAGTTCTCAATACTATTTTGCAAGTGACAGAACTAAGAGAAAAACAGTTTCTGTTCTTTATTATTCCAATTTTTTCATTTGTATAGATAAAATGAGCATGAGATGATCTGAGGAGTATTTGATCTTTGCCTTCTCTGTTTAATGTTGCTTAATGTAAAACCATAATTGAAAGAAAAGCAGTAGGAAATTAACCAGGTGCTATTATCTGTAATGGGTGTCAGACGACTTTTACATCACTATAAAATTGTAAGTGCTTGAAAAGTTTTCCAGAGCATCTCCCTTTTCCCATGAAGCTTTGGGAAGCAAAGCAATTTAATGTTCACAAATTTCAAGATGATTTTCCATAATAATTCAGCCTTTTGAAGGATTTCTAGAAAATCCTTTCCCTACAGTAAAAAAAAAAAATGCAAATGCTTTAATGTATATACATACAAACACTTTTTTAATGCTTCTGAGAATAACTCTCCAACATTCAACGCTTGGAAAAAAGCCTTTGGCATCTCTAAAAAAGTATGGTTGACCCCAAGGTTTGTTTGTTTTTTAAAGACTTTTTTTTTAAGAGTAGTTTTAAGTTCATAGGAAAATGAGGAAGGTACAGAGATTTCTTATGATGCCAAAGTTTTAAAATTTACTTACTAATTAAATTTATAGCACTGTCAATATGATATGACTATGGTGACCAGTAACCTATGACCAATAAACTGTTAATAGAGGGCCACATGTTCCAGACAGTGGGACTAGTTTTTCTATCCATTTGAAGCATGAGTGAATGAATGAATGGCTATTGTTTTCTTCTCTTAGCCAAGCTCCTTTTCAGTTTTGTTTAGTAAGAGCCAGGGAGATTTGATAGAACTAGCACTGGGTTAAGCATTAGAAGGCCTGGAGTTGAGTTTAGCTTCCCTACTGCTTAGCTTGGAACCCTTGGGAAAATCTCCTATCTTCTCTCATCTTCAATTTCTTCATTTGTAAAATGAAGTCTAATACTGGCTGTGTGTTGATAGGATTTGGTTATGTAGGTGATGAAATGAAAGCATCATACAAACGCATGGTATTCTTGTGAGAAGATTATAAAGTCCCTGAAAGCAGGCCTTTGTCTTACTCTAAATTTAATCTAAGAAATATTTATTGAACACCTACTAGATACCAGTACTAACCACCAGGACCTTATATAATGAAGCAACTCAATAATTATTTGTTGATTTGTATTGGTTAAATGCTATATTTAATGACAAGTAGATATTCATCTGTTTACTAGAAAACAGGAAAGGCAACTCCTTATAAGACTTTGCCTATTTCTACATTAGATTTCTCAAAGGAAGAATCTGAAAACTGGCTTTCTGGAATGGTAGACTGCATTCAGATTGACAGAAGTTTGCAGAGGTAGGGCTGTGACAGATGTTATGGTTTAGAGAATTTCTTTACCAGTAGCTAGAAAGGCAGTGCAGCCTTTGACACCACTGAAAAGCCATCAGAAGTGATTTTCTTGTTTCTACTCAAAAAATGTCTCCCACAAAACTCATTAGATTTACCATCTCCTATAAAGCCTAATTGTCCTCAACCGGGTAATTAGATTTGGCATTACTAAAACTTCAAGTGGGAAAAAACTCATTGCAACTTAGAGATTGTTGTGTCAACTTGGTATACATGTGGAAATGTAATACACACATGGTGGTAATCAAAGTATTGACCAGTAACGTCAAAGTTTAGATACTTAATCCACTGAAGCTTGCAGTTATTTTGATCTGCAACCATAGTGGGGGCAATGAAGAATGAAATATAGGAAAACAATAATAATAAACATGTTTGAATTACGAGAGGAGTATTTTTTTGATAGCATTTGTCCCTGCAGCCTTAGGCCTCCTGCAAGCAGTTCAGAAGGGACATCAGACAATCAGAGGTTGTCATCCAGACAGACTTTCTCAGGTACCTGAATTTCTGGGAGTGTCTAGATACTCTTAGATGACATAAAAAGTAATAGAAATAAGGACAGATAACAGGGAAAGAGCAACAATAGTTGACTGGTTCTCTGTACGTGATACTGAACTCGACACGGATTTTCTTTGAACTGCAAGATCTGATGTCTGAGAATTTGCCAACCAGGAAATGGATTAGCACATAAGCACTGCTATAAGCAATCAGCCTGTCCAGTAATGTCTAGGAGACAGCAAGAAACAGAACAGATTGATACGTAAGTAGTGGAGACAAGATGAAGGGAATTCTGGCCCAAGTTGGGAATGAGGTGAAAGTCGATGACACATCCCTCCAACACAGTTGGCAAACAGACGACTAACTAATAAATTAGCTAAACCATTAGGTTCGACCATAGGAAATTGCCATTATTACAGGTCAGAAACGATTGAATTTCAGCAGTTTTACATGGTCCAACCTTACATTTTCTACCTGTATTATACTTATACGTAGTTGTGTATATATGTGTACACAATATATACACCAAAGACAAAGTTCATGTATATCTTCTTCCCAGATTCAAAAAATCTTGATGAGATGAAGGAAAAGATGGCTTTCTAAGCTGACAGCAATATTTATAAAACGCCTCCTTTGTCTAAAGGGCTGTAAGTTCGTTACTTTCAAACTTGGTTATACTTTCAGATTAAAACCATATATTGTGTTTTGACTACAAGTAGCTTATCAATTATCAAGTAATTCCTGGATTTGCCACTTAAAAATAATCTATACTTTAAAAAATGAACACACTGAAATCGAGGAGCAACCAAAAGGTTCTTACAGGAGCCCAAACTGTAGTTAGGAAACTAAAGTTGGCTATTTTCAGCTTCCTCCTCAACTCCTTAGTTTCAGGTATAAAGTCATCACATACCGACTGGGTGACTAGCCAAAAGGGAAACTTAGTAAGAGACCACATTGTTTATTCTCATTCCCGAAGTCAGCCACACCTGAAACAGGAACAAACAACAGGTGCTGTCCAGGTTTACAATGCAGGTTGACCTTGGTGCTACAACTTATTTTTGGCCAAGATATTGTATTTGTACATCTTTATGTTTGTAAATATTACATACATATCTGTATAATTAAGGAAGTAAAGAGCTATACACATCATTAATCTAATAGGTAAACTTTAGTGAATTTTAGGAAAATATCTCCTAATTATTATTATTTAAAAAAAATCTCTTAATTATAAGAATAAGCCACACTTATTGTAAAAACAAGCACATAAACAATACAGAAATGTATAATTTAGAAAGTCAAAGTCCCTAGTAATCATTGTTTGCATTCTTTCCCCCTTCCCCAAATAATCAATGTCAACAATTTGGGAGATAGAATCTGAGTTTCCCCCTCCTCATCCCAGTGCTCTGCTTTTCTCAACTACACTGTTATTTCTTTTAAAGTCCAACCACCTTTGAGGTTCTTTTGTTCACCAGCCTAGATCATAATGATATTTCTCTTCTCTACACTTTCAGCACTTTGGGTGTACACTCAACTGATAATAATAAACTGTCTCACATGGTTCTCTAATTCAGCATTTCCCAAACTGTTTTCCATAGAACACCACTATCCCAAGAGATTTTTATAGGTCTGCCTTAAAAAGAAGTTGCTCTGTCAAATATATTTAGGCAGTTCTGGGTTCAATGACAGTAACTAGGTTTTTTTGTTGCAGGATTTCTGAGATCTTAGATGGGAATGGTGAAGTTCTAGGGAAAGATTTCAGTATGCCATATTTCTGAAATTTGGATCAAGAAGCACCATCCTACTCACCCTCTTATTGATATCTTAAGTGACACTTAATGTCTCTTAGAACCTGGTGTGGGAAATTCTATATTCTTGTGAGCAGGGACCATGTTCTTCACTCCTCTAGAGACTCTCATAGTGCATAGCATAGTTCTGAAAACATCAAAGTACCCGATAAGTATTTGTGGGTTGATTCATATGGTTGAAGGAAAATAAGAAGAAAGGAATGCAAAATATACTGAAAGATAAATAGTATGTGCCAAAAGCTTTCACCATACATTTTTCTCATTGATTTGTTTACCTTTAATTAAATAAAAGCTTGTCTTTTGTTTTAGATGTGCACCTTAAAATTACATAATGCTATTATCATTCACTATACTGATCCAAGTTATTATAGAGGAGGGTAGGGGGAGTGATTATCAAATCACTGCGAGAACTTGAAAAATTTATTGGCTAAAATTTTTATAGGGCAAGAAATGTGTTTCTATCCTAAAGAGTATTATAAAAAGGGGAACGTAAAACCCTAAGGGTCATATCATTAAGTTTATGGAAGTTCACTTCCTGTGTTGAGTGGAGTCTAATGGAAAACTTTATAACCGTGGACTTTCTCTTTTGTCGCAGCGGAAGGGGGCCAATGCAGAAATTTTACTACATACAATAAAATACAGTAGAAGAAAATAGTGTACCTTAAGCAAATCTCTGTCCTTATGTATCTTCCTCTGACTTCTATAAGATATAAAAAAAATCAGTTCACATTCCTTAATTTTTCCAACTCCCTCCAAAAACAACAAGTCTTCAAGGCATAATTGAGTGCATTTTATTGAAATCAGCTATTGTCAGTTCCTGCCAACCACCTGTGCCAGTTTCTGAGTCACAGAGGAAGTCCTGGGCTCCCAAACACAGACTGCATGGAGTGAATCTCGAAGTATGTGCCCCATCCCACAGTGCCCTTTGCCTTTCCCTGCTCAAGATCCAGTCATGGGTTTCAAATTGAACACAGCTGTGCTTCTGTTTTCCCAATGGAAGTTCAGCTATAGTATAAATATTTGGGTATCAGCCCAAATGTAAGAGAAGGTTACTTTTCAAAATATCGCTTTCCTTTTTTACAATGAAAAGACAAAATAAAATTTCTGATTCTAAGTTAATTGGGAATATTTGACTTCCATTCATAAATGTGCCTACACTAGTGAAACAGAAAAGTAATATATTTATGAGATAGCAACAAGAAGTTTCTGTTGGGCTTGGGATGACATCTCAAGGTAATAAACATGTATGCCATCATCGGTATGTGGCTTCACAGCCTCCTGTGAAGGGTGGGCCGATGGGGTCAGTACTCCCACTGGACTGGACAGCAGCCCTTCCTCAGTTATGCCCCAGCACGTAGCTTGAGTAGGCACTTTAACCTCCTGGGGACTGGCATCTGTCTTTGGTGAAACCAAGAGGTTGATATACATAAGCCCAAAGTCCACTTCCAGATATGTCCACATTCATGACAATATTATTCCATGTGTGCTGTAGACCCTCTCATATGTAAACGAAGTGGGTTACTCTCTATTTTACAAAAAGCACTTTGCTAGGTGCTGCTCACTCTCAAGCAATATGATTCTATTGTACATAATGCAGTTATGATTCTTTTCTAAAAATTTAAATGATAATGTCTAAACCTGATCATTTAAACCTTCATAGCAGCCTGATTGTTGAAGTTTGGATTTAAAAATAAGATACACGAGCATCCAATGGTTAATAACTCTGGAGATTACAGGGCCACTTTCCTCCTATAAATCATTTGATGCTACGGATGAGGGGACAGTAAAACAATAAGAACGTCTGCTCAGATGACACATTTCACATTACTAACCAGGCTGAAATGGTTTCTGATGGAATGTTGAGTTTTTCTCTTTCCCTCACCCTTTCCTGTTCTAAAAAAAAAAAAAAAAAAAAAAAAACAAAAACCAGAAGAAAATAATTATTTGCACTAGTAGTTATGTTCTGTAAAGTCACTGTAAGCACTAAGCTAGTGAATACCAAACCATTGCTCCTAGGGAAAACACGAGGCTAGGTTCCTGGGAGCCTCTGGTCACAATGGTTTCATTAACTGATCAATATATAACCTCGTCTTATGTGTGTTCAGTGACACCTTATTTAATATATATTTTTAATTCATTGACACTGAAATTATGACCAACAGCACAATAATTCATGCCTGAACAAAGCTCATTTAACACACATATTGGCACATCACAGCCTTCTCATACTTTGGAACACTAGACAGTAATTCGGCACAACTTCTGGGAACCATTTTAAATGGTGAAATGATCAAGGAAAAGCACAAACCTGAGAAAAATGTGGCAGTAAATTGGCCTTGAAAGGGAAGAGTGTCTACAGTATGAGAGCCAAAACAAGAAGACAAAGTGTCAGCTTGTTCAAACTCAGCTGGGAACCTGCAGCTGGGAGACTAAAATCTTTTGCTGCTTTGTAAATGACCATGAAGGTGCCATGAGTATTGATTTCTGTCTCACAAATAAATTTCAGTGAGTTAGCAAATTTGTAAATACAGAATCCACAAATAATGAGGATCAACTCTGTATAAGCTGCATGTAGGTGTCAGAATAATAACTAAATAGCACAACTTCCTTTATTTAAAAAGCAAAGAATGGTATCATTATTATCAAATCATATAAAATATGAGCTTAAAAGAATTATTTCTTATATAACACTCATATAGAGTATGAGTGATAATAAAATATTTATAGTTCACATACAAATAATGTCTTTCTATACCCTAATGCATATATATATTTTTTATTTCAGGGTATTGTGAGGGTACAAACATTATGGTTACACTTTATGTCTTTGCCTCACCCAAGTGCGGGTTAAAGTCATGCCCTTCCCCCTACAGTGCTCCCCGAGTCCCTAATGCATATTTTCACCATGAATAAAGGTAGTTTGTTTTAGAATCAACAAATAGAGTTAAAACAGGAAAAACTATGGAGCCTATAAATATAACACTCAGAGAATTGAGAATGATGAGGCTTGTTCTTACTATTGATTAACACAAATCATTTGACAACATCCTAATAATGTCTCTACTAAAATAGAAAAATTAGCCAGGCATGGTGGTGCACACCTGTAGTCTTAGCTACTCAGGAGGCTGAGGCAGGAGGATCACTTGAGCCCAGGAGTTTGTGGTTGCAGTGAGCTATGATGACCCCACTACACTCTACCCAGGGTAATGGAGTGAGACTCTGTCTCAAAAAAAAGAAAAAAAAATCCACGTATAATTGCAAGGGTCATCCAGAGGAGTCAAATGAACAACCTAGATGATGCCATAATTTTTAATGTTTCAAAGCTTACATTAAAATCCTATCAGGGCACAATTATAATTACTGAGTCCATTTTTTTTTTTTTTTTTGAGGCAGAGTCTGGCTCTGTTGCCTGGGCTAGAGTGCCATGGCGTCAGCCTAGCTCACAGCAACCTCAAACTCCTGGGCTCAAGAAATCCTCCTGCCTCAGCCTCTCAGGTAGCTGGGACTACAGGTATGTGCCACCATGCCTGGCTAATTTTTTCTACATATTTTTAGCTGTCCAGATAATTTCTTTCTGTTTTTAGGAGAGATGGGGTCTTGCTCTTGCTCAGTCTGGTCTCGAACTCCTGACCTTGAGCGGTCCACCCACCTCAGCCTCCCAGAGTGCTAGGATTACAGGCGTGAGCCACTGCTCCCGGCCTGAGTCCATTGATTGAATAAATACAAACCTGTCAAGGCACTCACTGACTTGAGAACTAATGTTGTGAAGCTGGCCAAGACAACACTGCCGTGATTCATTTAAGTGCATATCCACTCTTTAATTTTCTGAAACAATTAAAAATTGTGGGAACTCAAAGGAGGCACGGGAACTCATCATGACTGACTTGACAAGAAATATATTAAGCTTACCATCTTAAAAATAAAAGCTGTGATTAATAGCTATAGCAATCTAAATGAAGGTTTCAAACTCAGTCTTTGACATGAATGTTTTCTACCATCATTTAAGCAATGTATATTTGCTAAACAGTACTCCTAGATTTTAGACATTTTCATAGTATTAGAAATGCAGATGTCAATTGATTTTCTATGGCATTCAGCAAGAAAGAATAGTCGTAAATTATTAATAAAATAAATGATAAATTTAATTTCAGTAATACTAAATAAGGTTTGTTTAGTGAAAAACAGGTGCTAAAATATGTTAGTTAAATCACATTTTCACCTGAGCTTTCAATAGACCATTTACAAGCATGAATTCTGTATATGCAACCCACGTATTGCATTGCTCAAGCAAAGAGAGTTTTTTTCCTCAAAGTGGATAACTTTCTGCTTTTTGGTGACCAAAGGTAAGGAGCCCTTCTAAAATATTCTACCTTTGATCTGAAGTTTAAACTCATATCACTGCCTCCAAAGGGAACTAACTTCAAAATGTCTGAAAGTGTTTCAGCCGCATAAACTCAACCCGCCCCAGAATGTTTTTTCTTTTGTGAATATGTAAATTAACCTAGGTGCTTGGCTTTTTTTATTTCTTGAGAAATATGCATAATATTTTAGCGCATAAATATTAGAACTTGGATGAAAGTTTTTTCCTCAGAAAAGTATGAGATAAAAATATCATCACTTTAGAGGGAAAAAAAAGAATCTGTAGTATCTTTCAAATACATCTAAATCCTCAGGTGACAAAATTTCTGAATGTAAGGTAGTCGTTGGTTGTAGTTGGGCATTGCATAACATTAATAGCAAGCGTCAAGTCCTTTGCAGAGGGACAGGATGTGGCCCCGAGAAGCAACAGGATTGGCTCCATCCAGTGCAGGCTCCAATAGCTTCACAACTGGACGCTGCGATTGCCTCGTTAGTCGCTCTGGGTCCACTTTTTCTCTACTGCCATATAGTCTACAAACTGCTCCTAAATTCTTCCTCTATTCAGTTCACTTTCTCCCTCCAACAACCTTCAGTGGTTCCCTAGAACCCCCTGAACTGAACAAGGTTTCCACTGCTTTCCAAGGCCAGCATGCACGACCCAGACTTGATCTTTCCATTTTCCTCTGCCAACCACTGTTCTCCACATGCACGAGTCTCTGGGTGGGTCTCCTCATGTTCATGTTCATTTGAGCATCATTCCTCAAGTTCACATCTGAAATACCTTATCCTCTCAACTCAGCTCATCCAAAACCAACCCTGCCTTCTCCAGTCCACTCCACTTTACCCCCAAATCATCTCCTAAAATGCCACCTGTGGTCTTGCGTAGTTTGATATGTGATTATAAATGTGGGTTGTGTGTTGTTATCTAACTTTTCATTTATATCATTCTTCTCCACAGTAGAGTATGAGGGTCAGCCTCATATTTTATACTTTTCACTTTACTGAGCTGCATCAGCTTCAAAAGCGAATTAATTACATTACTAACCATGTAGAGTAGTTGCTTTTTTGTTACATTCTGATAATATGATAATATTCCTAGATAAAAGTAACTTATTTGGGGGTACTGAAATAGACTATTGAAGGAAACACTTACATATTTATTAAAAATGAAGAAAACAAAGGAATAGAGAAATTTATTTGGTAAATAAATATTTTTATAAATTGACACCATGAGTAGTTTAAGATTGTCTTAATTAATTGTCTACTATTAGATCTTAATCATTTGTGCTAGTGATACTATGGTTGAATGTCTATAGGATCATTTGGGCACTTTCCCCCCAGTATTCAGTCTTATGTTGGTAATTCCCATTATTTGAGAGGCTCAGATGTCACCACAATGGCAATCGGAGGATTGTGTTGTCAAGCTTCTTTCATTGTGATCTCAGTTTATCACAGATGAAAACCCAGCACACACAAAATAGTGTGCATCAAAGCATTCCTTTCCACTCTGGCCCACAGCTGGCATGTTTTCAGAAATGCTTAGCAGTGCAAAATCACTCTATATTTATTTGTTTTTGAGTGTTAAATGAAAAGAGCTATTGCTGAAAGTTTAGTTAAAAAATTAAACACACTCAAGACACTTTTCATACTTTGTGCTGTGGGATGTCATTCCTGTAATTAGATTTGAATTGTATTGTGAATCTCCTACATCCTCAAGTTTATAAATAAGTTTTTATTCACCAACAATTTCATTCTGAGTTTTCCCCAAAGCAACATTTTAAAAAAATTGATAAAACTATCATTTTGTACTGTAAACTCTGAAATGAGAAAGTGTGATATATTTACAGGGAAGAATTCTTGTTTTCCTTAACATTTCTGAACCTCATGGCTGCCAAGGACGTTATATATCAAAAGAATATTGCCTGTTAGGCTTTTGATTCAGATATGCTATGGTAAACTATGTCTCCTAAAATATTTTTATGGCATCCTTAATGGTAGCACAATTTCTAGAATTAAGGATGTACGTCGAATGTCTTTGTAGGTAACCAATTGCATGTTTCCTAAAAATAGGAGACCATGAGACCACATTCCTTAGAGAGTTCTTTAATTCCAGCAACTTTTCTTCCTTTTCTTGCCCAAACATGAAAGTTAGTGTTAATTTGATGCATATAAATGAAACAGCAAATATGAAACAGCAAAAATGAGAGCCAAAAAGGCCCTGGGCAAGATTCCCAGGCACAGCATTTAGAATTCTAGCTCTAATTTGCAGGATCATTATTGTACAGGCCTAGCCTGAAAGCTGAATGCATTTTATTCTGCTTATTGACACATACTCTGCCTGATAACAAGACCATAGATTATAAAACTCATTTTCTCCTGCAAAAAAATTTGATTTAAAGTTCACATTCTCAAAAGGGAAAGCAAAGAATACGAGCTGGCTGGTAATATCCTAAGTATTAGGAAATAATTCAGAAATATATAGGAGAAAAGAGAAGGATAAACACTTTCTGAACTCTCCTCTTCATTTTCGCAGCCTGTGTATGTGCTAACACACATAAAGTCTTGTATTCATTGGTGTTGTTAGTAACATAGGTCCTAGAGGTGGTATAGGAACATTAACATCTCTACCTAATATGCTACTAATGGACGGTTACCACATGTTTTTCTGTTTTCAGATGATGTATCGTACTTTGAAAATGAAAGAAACCATGTTCCTATAGTGCCAATTAAGGCAATTCTTCCATTAATGTCACTGGAATTGTTACCTGATTTTTTTTTTTTAATTTTTTAATTTCAGAATATTATGGGGATACAAATGCTTTGGTTACATATATTGCCTTTGCACTGCCTGAGTCAGAGCTACAGTGTACCCAACTCCCAGACATTGTGCACTGCACCCCTTAGGTGTAAATTTACCCATCCCTTCCTCCCCTCCCCCACCTGCCCGACACCTGGTGAATGTTACTTCCATATGTGCACTTAAGTGTTGATGAATTAGCACCAATTTGACAGTGAGTACATGTGGTGCTTGTTTTTCCATTCTTATGATACATTTCACTTAGAAGAATGAGCTCTAGCATCATCCAGGATAATACAAGAGGTATTAGTTCACCATTTTTTTTAACATCGCTGAGTAGTACTCCATGGTATACATATACCACATTTTATTAATTTACTCATGTATTGATGGGCACTTGGGTTGTTTCCACATCTTTGCCATTGTGAATTGTGCTGCTGTAAATATTATAGTACTGATGTCTTTTTTAGAGAATGTCTCTTTCCCCTTGGATAAATACCCAGTAGTGGGATTGAGGGATCAAATGGTAGTTCTACTTTTAGTTTTTTGAGGTATCTCCATATTACTTTCCACAGAGGTTGTACTAGTTTGCAGTCTCACTAGCAGTGTATGAGTGTTCCTGTCTCTCCGCATCCACACCAACATTTGTTGTTTTGGGACTTTTTGATAAAAGCCATTCTTGCTGGAGTTAAGTGATATCTCATTGTGGTTTTGATTTGCATTTCCCTAATGATTAGAGATGTTGAGCATTTTTTCATGTTTATTGGCCATTAGTCTATCTTGTTTTGAAAAATTTCTGTTCATGTCCTTTGCCCACTTTTTAATGGGGTTGTTTGATTTTTTTCTTGCTGATTTTTCCGAGTTATATAAATTCTAGTTATCAGCCCTTTATTGGATGTGTAGCATGTGAATGTTTTCTCCCATTCTGTAGGTTGTCTATTCTCTCTGATGATAGTTTCCTTGGCTGTGCTGAAACTTTTTAATTTTATCAGGTCCCGTTTATTTATTTTTGTGGTTGCTGTGATTGCCTTTGGGGTCTTCTTCATACATTCTTTGCTTAGGCCAATGTCTGTAAGGGTTTTTCCAACATTTTCTTCTAGAATTCTTATAGTTTCGTGCTGTAGGTTTAAGTCTGTTATCCATTGTGAATTGATTTTTGTGAGTGGTGAAAGCTGTGGATCTTGTTTCAGTCTTCTGCATGTGGCTATCCAATTTTCCCTGCACCATGTATTGAATAAGGATTCTTTTCCCCAGTGTATGTTTTTGTCTGCTTTGTGAAAGATTAGATAGCAATACAAGGATTATCTTATACCTGGGTTCTCAGTCCTGTCCCATTGGTCTATGCCTCTGTTCTTGTGCAAGTACCATGCTATTTTGGTTACTATAGCCTTGTAGTATAGCTTGAAGTTTGGTAAATTGATGCCTCCCAATTTGTTCTTTTTGCTTCAGTTTGCTTTGGCTATACAGGGTCTTCTCTGGTTCCATACGAAGTATACAATTATTTTTTCTGGATCTGCGAAAAATGATGTTGGTATTTTAATAACAATTGCAGTGAATCTGTAGATCACTTTGGGTAGTATAGACATTTTAGCAATGTTGATTATGCCGATCCATGAGCATGGTGTGGTTTTCCATCTGTTTATGTCCTCTGTTATTTCCTTCCCTAGTGTTTCTTAGTTCTCCCTGTAGAGGTCTTTTGTTACTTGATTCTTGACCTTAGTGTAAGTCCTGTTCAACATTAACTGAACACATATTTATTGTGTACCTTATGTGTGAAGCCTCATATGGTTTTCATATTTTGTGGTACCTTAATATATCTGCATAAAATAATCTAAATTCCCTAAAATATTATTCAGTATAGTGACAATGCTTGACTTTAACAGCTTACAGGCTCTTAATTTAAAGTGAGAACCTAGAAAGCAAGTTTGTTTTTGATAAAGGAGAATGCTTTGTTTGCACCCATGGGTATGGTGGGAGGGAGTGTAGAATGGATTTCTGGGGCTAGACTGGCAGGATATTAAACCTCACATGAAAAACAATTGTGAAGCAGTATTTATAAATTGAACACATCAATAGTTTTGGGCTTATACTAACTATATGTTATAAATAGGTTATTTGGAACAATCCCTATCCTTGGTACTGTAATGCTATCAAATCAATCGTTCATCTTCCCAACTGGTAAACTTGGTATGGGGGAGGTGAGGGTATGGCATTGACCCCCCCTGCTGCCCATTTCTTTTACAATATGTTTAAATTGTTCTCTTGTAATGGGTAGTTAGAGGCTTCAAAAGGAACCCTCTTCATATAACACTATTTAGCTTTCAAAATTCCACTGGATGCCTTTCATTCAATTAAAAAAAAAAAATGGAGCACCGATTACTTGCCAGGCATTCACTGCATTGGGCACTGGGAACACATCAGTTCGTAAGGCACAGAGCTTGCTCTAAGGAATCTAGTAAAATAATGTAGTCATTCTGAAAGAGGGATCAAAATTTTTCTTTTTTACAATTTGTGATATTTAGTATTTAAGAATGATTTGTAGAAAACATTGAATATACCTGGAAAAAGAAGATGAGAACAGGAATGAAATCTTTTCCTGGGGAACCCCTTAAGCTATTAGCCTTTTTTCTCAGATTTTCTGTGGAAACAACCAGTCATGTGATTAAATCCAGTCCATGAATAATATGGACACCAGGACAGTGACGTTTATAAGAATGAACCTGCCGTAAGCTCCTGATGCTATGGAAGAGGATAGCTAAGACATTTAAAAATGACCTCATTAGCATTTCATTGAAAACAATCAGTTTAGAAATTGAAGGAAACAAGGAGAGCATTCTGACCAGTGATTCTCCATTCTGACTGCACTTTAGAATCATCTAGAGAATATTTAAAAAATAAGCATGTTCATGGTGCCTATCCTGCAGAAATTATTCCACAGCATCGAGAAGGATGGATTCCTCCCCAACACATTTTATGAAGCCAACATAACCCTGATACCAAAACCAGGAAAGGACGCAACAAAAAAGGAAAACTACAGACCAATATCCCTTATGAATATAGATGCAAAAATACTCAACAAAATTCTAGCCAACCAAATCCAGGTGCTTATTAAGAAAATAATCCATCATGACCAAGTGGGCTTCATTCCAGAGATGCAGGGATGGTTCAACACATGCAAATTCATAAATGTAATTCACCACGTAAACAGAAGCAAAAACAAAAACCATATGATTCTCTCAATAGATGCAGAAAAAAGCATTTGACAAAATTCAACACCCTTTTATGATAAGAACGCTTAACAAAATAGGCATAGATGGGGCTTATCTAAAAACGATACAAGCCACTTATGACAAACCCACAGCCAACATCATACTGAATGGGGAAAAATTGAAAGCATTCCCATTTAGAACTGGAACCAGACAAGGTTGCCAACTATCTCCACTTCTATTCAACATAGTGCTGGAAGTCCTGGCCACAGCAGTCAGGCAAGAGAGTGGAATTAAAGGCATACGAATGCGAACAGAAGAGATCAAACTCTCACTATTTGCTGATGACATGATATTGTATCTAGAAAACCCCATGGATTCAACCAAGAGGCTCCTGGAATTAATAAACGAATTCAGTAAAGTCTCAGGATATAAAATCAATACACACAAATCAGAGGCTTTCATATACGCCAATAGCAGTCATACCGAGAACCAAATCAAAGACTCAATTCCCTTCACAATAGCAACAAAGAAAATAAATTATCTAGGAATATATTTAACTAAGGAGGTAAAAGACCTCTGCAGGGAGAACTATGAAACATTGAGGAAGGAAATAGCAGAGGATGTAAACAGGTGGAAAACCATACCATGCTCGTGGGTCGGCAGAACCAACATTGTTAAGATGTCTATACTACCCAAAGTGATCTACGGATTCAATACAATCCCTATTAAAATACCAACATCATTCTTCACAGATGTAGAAAAATTAATTTTATGCTTCGTATAGAACCAGAGAAGACCCCGCATAGCAAAAACAATTCTAGGCAATAAAAACAAAATGGGAGGTATCAACTTACCAGACGTCAAACTTTATTATAAGGCTGTAGTAATCAAAACAGCTTGGTACTGGCACAAAAATAGAGCCATTGACCAGTGGAACAGAACTGAGAACCCAGATATAAAACCATCCTCGTATAGACACCTAATCTTTGACAAAGCAGACAAAAACATACACTGGGGAAAAGAATCCTTATTCAATAAATGGTACTGGGAAAACTGGATAGCCACATGTAGAAGACTGAACCCCACCTTTCACCTCTCACAAAAATCAACTCACGCTGAGTAACAGATTTAAACCTAAGGAGTGAAACTATTAGAATTCTAGCAGAAGATGTTGGAAATACTATTCTAGACATTGGCCTAGGCAAAGAATTTATGAAGAAGACCCCAAAGGCAATCACAGCAACAACCAAAATAAATAACTGGGACCTGATCAAATTAAAAAGCTTCTGCACAGCCAAAGAAACTGTCACAAGAGCAAACCGACAACCTACAGAATGGGAGAAAATTTTTGCATGCTAGAAATCTGATAAAGGGCTGATAACTGGAATCTACTTAGAACTCAGGAAAATCAACAAG
>RJWJ010000744.1:146761-182017 GCA_004363605.1 Indri indri
CATGAACAGAAACTTTTCAAAAGAAGACAGAATAATGGCCAAAAAACATATGAAAAAATGCTCAACATCTCTAATCATCAGGGAAATGCAAATCAAAACCACAATGAGATATCACTTATCTCCAGTGAGACTGGCCTTTATCAAAAAGTCCCAAAACAATAAATGTTGGTGTGGATGCAGAGAGATAGGAACACTCATATACTGCTGGTGGGACTGCAAACTAGTGCAACCTCTGTGGAAAGCAATATGGATATACCTTAAAGAGATATAATTAGAAGTATCATTCGATCCAGGAATCCCATTACTGGGCATCTACCCAAAAGATCAAATGATACTCTATAATAAAGACACCTGCACCCGAATGTTTATAGCAGCACAATTCACAATTGCAAAGATGTGGAAACAACCCAAGTGTCCATCAATACATGAGTGGGTTAATAAATGTGGTATATGTATACCATGGAGTACTATTCAGCTTTAAGAAACAATAGTGATATAGTACCTCTTGTATACTCCTGGATAGAGCTGGAATGCATTCTACTAAGTGAAGTATCCCAAGAATGGAAAAACAAGCACCACATGTACTCACCATGAAATTGGTATTAACTGATCAACACGTAAGTGTACATATAAGAATAACATCTATTGGATGTTGGGCAGGGGGGAGGGGGAAGGGGAGAGGGAGGAGGGGATGGGCGTTTGCATACACAAAGAGTGCAATGTGCACCATCCAAGGGATGGGCACACTTGAAACTCGGACTTGGGCGGGGGAGTGGGGAGGCAAAGGCAACATACATAACCTAAACATCTGTACCCCCATAATATGCTGAAATAAAAAAAAAAAGTATGTTCAGGCTCTATCCAAAGATATAAGCAAATTGGAATCCCTGGAAGTGAGGCCCAGGTATCACTATTTTAGAAAGCTTCCTACTCATATGCAGCCAGGGTTGAGATCTGCTCACTCATCTCAAAGCTTAGAAGACCCAGATCCACAGGGTTAAGTGATGCCCTCAAGGCCATACTCTAAAATAGAGGCAGAGCTGAGCCTGTACACTAATGCAATGGTCCTGAACATGTAGTGCTCCAAACATTTGCTTTTATCCATGCTGACTTTCAGGAACATTTGGATAGTCTAGTAATAATAACTCTATTATAACTTCAGAACTTCTGACATCATTTAAATCAGTGGTCCCTCTGAGATGTCAAAAGCTCATCTTGGTGAGAGAGGGAGAAAGCTGGAGTTTCAGGAGTTCAGCCTGCCTGGTCCCTCTCCTCCTTCAACCAAAGTATCTCAGTTTTTATCTGTTGGAATACATAGGTTTTTCATGTAAGATTTCATGTCAAGAAAAAAAGCTAAAGGAAGCTACAAAAGTAGCATTTTTAAGGTCTTCCTCCCAACCCTCGAGGAATATAATGACTTGAGTTTTTGTTTAATATTGTTTAAATCACATCTCCTATCCTTGAAAGAATATTTACACATGAAGGAGGGTTAGACATTGAAGGCAAGTTAATTATGAAGTTGCTAATTGACATTGGCTCTGGGTTGGGTCTTTTGTTCTGATAACTGACTTTCTGTGTGGCTTTGAGCAACATCTCGGAGCCTCAGGTTTTTTTTTTCACATATAAAATAAAGATATTTTCACTGGCTTGCTGCCAGTATTATATGAAATGATAAATATAGTAAGGGATTTAGTACAAAAAGCAAATGTAGGATTGCTGGAGTGAATGGTAGGTCTATTTTTAGTTCTTTGAGAAATCTCCATGCTGTTTTCCATAGAGGTTGTACTAATTTGCAGTTCCACCAACAGTTTACCATGGAGTACTACTGAGCAATAAAAAGGATGAATTAATGCCTTTTGCAGCAATTTGGATGGAACTGGAGACCATTATCCTACGTAAAGTATCTCAAGAATGGAAAAAAAAACACTACATGTACTCTCTAATAAATTGAAACTAACCGAAGGGACATGTGCATAGAGGGAAGTAAAAGTCATTGGAAATCAAGTAGTGGGCAGAGGAGGGGCAAAAACGTACATAATGGGTACAATGGACACTATTTAGGTGATGGGCAAACTTATATCCCTGACTCAAGCATTACAAAAACTATCTATGTAACAAAAACATTTGTACCCCCTTAATATTTTGAAATAAAGAAAAACAAAAACAAATGCAAACATAAAGCACTAAATGTATCCAACACGAAGCATGTGCTCAAAATATATTAGTTTCCTTCCCTTTTCTTCTCTTTTAGTTGACAAATATGGAAAGGTTTCCGTAAAATAACGCTATAAGATTATAGGCCCAAGAATTTAGTACTTAAAAAATTTTAAGGTTGGCCTTATTTTGAGAATTATTGTTTTTGCTTAGCACCTTTAGAAAACATAACCTTAGAAGACCCATTTTTATGTTACTTTGGTGTATCACAGTGCTTCCATTCTACAAAATGCAAAATAATTCAGTTTTAAGATCATTAATATCTGCAACACCATTCAAGGGCCAGGTCCTAATTCCTTCTATATCTACCTGCCACACTTCCCAAGTAATGCAACCTATACAAGGTGAATTAAATCACCTAGAATATACATCTTCTTCTTTTTATTAGAGGCATAAAGTTCCTACTTGTATTTATAATAGATTAGAGTGAGCATGCATTTTGGCAACACTCAAAGCAATTAAAAATGATTTAAAAAGCAAAAGGACAAAATTACTGGAGATGAAATACATCAAAGTAATCTAGTTGTTCAATTTTTTATTTAATCAGAAGCCTCAATTTGACTTTTTCTATTAACTTTGAAGGGGTGTAAACTGAACAATTAAGAAGGCCTTTGGATGATTTATTCATGTTTTCATGTTTATGTATCCAATTTAAATTTAAATTTCACGGTTACTCAGACTACACAGTGATAAGAATGGACAAGTGGGTTCACTTGAGGAACGACGGTTGTGAGTGATTACGCTAACTGCTAAAATAAAGGGATGAAAAATAGTGGAACAATTGCCTGTGAAAACAACCTAAACCAACGTTTAGATTTGTCCTACTACTCAACCCACTGCCAAATTTCCATGATGCTACCGACTTAACTGCCTTTGAAGAACTCTGCCAAGAGACTTCTCCTATCTGGAGGAAGAAAACACAGGGAGTCCTTTTCCATGAGCTAAGAACAAATCTCAAGTTAACAGGATCCAGATAAAAAGGCAGTAACAGCTGACACGACTGGTGGACCGTGTGAGCTTGTGAGCTTGCACATACGTACAAAGAGCCATGGCCCCCTGATTGTATCATGTTCAATCCTGAGGCTGGCCCTTCTTTTTCAAGCATCATGTGCTCATTTTAAACAGACGTCAGACACAGTTTTATCACACAGATGGAACCAACCATTTAAACCAACTTACCGTGCCAAGTCTGTTTGGGAAAAGGCTATGTATCTAGAAAAGCACATTTTGTAGCCATATCATGATTTCAACTTAAGTTCCTGTCACCCCTGACTACAGAGTGACTTTTTTTTTTTTATATAACAAATGAGATAGATTAGCAAGAAATAGCCTAGTCTAGGTTTACTAGAAGTGGGAATTTTTTTTAATCAACACACACACACAGATGAATCTTGAAAAAGATTCAATCTTTCAAGAATGCAATTAGACAGTAAGTAATTCCTCATCCACTAAAGCATAACTGTATTAAAAACCCTTCCTTAAGTGGATATACTGGAATGCAAACTGTTTTCCTGCAGTGTTATTTGGTTATTTTGTTATTTTTACTCATTTTTTTCCACCTACTTTCACCTCCACCAAGCCTCTGGCTCCTCACCTCCTTCCTCCCCCACAAACACACATTTTCCTCTTTAACAGCACTGAAGCCACACAGGTCTGGATGTGACACACTTGAGTTTTCAGGTACAACTCTCTAACACAGACCTGCAGTTGGAACCAGAAGCTTGGCATGGTCTTAGGGACTCTTGTACTGTGTCAAAGATACAGAAGCTGGATAAAGTACCTAAAGATGAACTCAAAGACATCATATTCTTACTAAATTGTACTGAGGTCTGCCAAAGAAAAACTTTGGAAGATTGCCAAGGAATTTGGATTTAAGTGGCAAGGGCCTTTTGTTGAGTCAGTTTTGCTACTGTTCTTTGTGGGTGGATGGTTAACTGAAATCTCATAAATCATTCCAGGGAAACATCGGGGAGGGGGATTGTCCAGAAAGACGAGATAAAGAATAATGATTGCAGGTGAAATATTGGCTCTACTGTCTCCTCCAGCCATTTCCATTTTCTCAACATATTGCCTCTATTTTCTGTAATTTTTTTCTTTTGAAATTTTGTGCATTCTGAAGCTTTAAAAGTCAAAACTATGCCATGTGCATGTTGAGGAAGTTTCATTCCACTCCTGACTCTGTCTACCCTGCTTCCAACCTCCACAGGTAACTGAAAAAGTGAGAGTCCTCTTTGTGTTTCTCAAAGTGGGTACACACAGTCTAAGATTTCTCAGTTACAAGAAGGGATGGACGTGGAATGGTCTTAAAGCAGGCAGCAGGGATCAGCGGGGGCTGCCCTAGGAGAGAGGCCCTTATGCTGTGGGGAGGGAGAGGGACAGAGTATGAGTCTCTGAATTTGAGGGGGGATTTAAGTGTAAGTGTTGTTTCAGTTATTTAAACAATTTGCAATTTGTCAACGTCATTTCCTACAAGATGAGAAAGATAGTAACTAAAACACATGTGGGTCCAATACCAATGGCCTTGATCACATTTTCTTAGTAGCCTCACCTTTGAGAAATGAAGGATGAATTACCAGCCTTTACACTGAGGGCTGGAAAGATCTTGTGAGTCACAGTTTGCCAAGTGAAATTGTAATTCATAAGAAGAAAATCTTGGTTTATACTAGTTGGCTGTAACTCAGGCTGAAGTCCACCTGGGAAAATGTTAATTAATCAATTTTTTAATACACATATGTGTATCTTTACTGGATAAAATGTGTGTCAGGAGAAGTTCTCATTATGTAAGCTTCATCACTGGACGCTAAGGTTCTTGAGGGCAGGGACCAAGTCTGTTTCACTCACTCGGTGTATATCTAGAGTCTAGCACTATGACTGACACCCACTAGGTATTAATACTAAACAAATAATCACCAAATGGATCAAACATCAGATGGCATCAGCCTACTGAAGAGTTATCGGTAAGCATCTGTTGCATACAGGGCACATTACTGGGTCCTCAGGAGAAACAGGAAAAGCAGGAAAGAGAACAGATCCCTGTTTCTGGAATTTATAATCTAGATGTAGCACCAGTTTATGATTTTTGACTTAAAACAACAAAATTGAGCTATTTAAAGAAAAAAGCCTCAGTTAAGAAAAGATTTTGGCAGGGTGATAAAAGAGGGAATGAATGGTAGGAAAGATTCCCGAAAAAGATCTTCAAGAGCTTTGCTAATTAGAAGATGACTGAGGGAGGAGGCAGTTACTATCAAAGAAAGGGAATTTCAAAGATGGGATCTCATCATTGGCTTTGAGTTCCACAGTGTCCAAACTCAGTTTAAGCTAGGAAATGATTTGCAAAATGGACTTAGGTTTAGAATTTAGCATTGTTGTAGGAGGCCAAAATATTTTGTGAAGTTTGTGATTTCATTAAGGTGATGTCACCCTTATAAAAATATTTTCTTTCTAAAACTTTGGGGTGCTTCTTAAAACAGTTGCAAGACAGTCTAGAACACTGGTCTAGAAGTTATGAGCTATGTATTAAAGAAGTGTACGATGCAAGGTTCCAAATTGGATCTAGCATCATGTCTAATAAAATTTCTTTTCTAGGCATAATGGAGCGTGCCTATAGTCCCAGCTACTTGGAAGGATGAGGAGGAGAGATTGCTTGAGCCCAGGAGTTTGAGACCAGCCTGGGCAACATAGCAAGACCTTGCTACAAAAAAAACTTTTTTCAATAGTGCAAAAGATAAGGCATATCAAAAAGGAAAAAAAATCCTAAACCAAATAGAATAAAAAGGTTGTTGGCAGAGCGAAAAGGAGAGAGTACTGGGTGTTTGTGCTTGCTTTGTATATGTGCACGGGTGTGTCTTCTCGGAAAGTTTTCTTTTTTCTTTGAGACAGTGTCTCACTCTGTTGCCCTGGCTAGGGTGCAGTGGCATCAGCTTAGCTCACAGCAACTTCAAACTCCTGGGCTCAAGCAATCCTACTGCCTCAGCCTCCCAAGTAGCTGGGACTACAGGTATGTGCCACCATGCCCGGCTAATTTTATTTTATTTTTATATATATTTTTACTTGCCCAGCTAATTTCTTTCCCTTTTTTTTTTTTTAGTAGAGACAGGGGTCTTGCTCTTGCTCAGGCTGGTCTCGAACTCCTGAGCTCAAACGATCCGCCCGCCTCGGCCTCTCAGAGTGCTAGGATTACAGGCGTGAGCCACCATGCCCGGCCGGAAAGTTTTCTTCAAAGTCAAACTTTGAAGTTGGCTTCATCGCGAGACACACTGATTATCTGTATCTAGCAATACTTTACTAATCTCATGGAATCCTTCCTCTTTGCTTCCATTTCACCACTCACCCTTCTTACCTTCAATTTGGCAAATTTACCGCGGCCATTTTTTTTTCCATATGCACAAATTGTTCTTAAGTAGCGACTTCAGTGTGCCAGGCACAAACATCCTTACATATCTAACTAGAGTTATATAAGCCAAACTATTTAACTTCAGAGAGATGACCCTCATTTTATTTGGTAAACTACTTTTCCTCTCAGTTCCTTCAATCTCTCTTTTTATTTAATGGATTTGAAGAGAATATGAAGTTCTAGAAGTACATTACACCCTAAAGGAATGAGATCAGTTTTGCCATGTACTAAGAATTGAATGTTTCCCTTGTTCTAGATGCATAATACATGGTATTCATCCTTAAAAGATATTTGTTCCTTGGATGTTCTATGGGAAATGGTTGTGGATTAGAAAAAAATAAAAACACTACCACCAAATAAAAACAGAGCAAAGGTATATATTTTCAGAATTACTGACAGGTTACATATCTAAGGGGAAGACACAGATTTCTATATTAGAAGGCTAAAGGGTTAAATCAAGGAAGGATAGTTTTTTGAAAAAAGAGGATATGGGAAGAAAAAGTTGAAAATTCTGATCGTTGGGAGAATACTCACACTTGCTCCATGTTCAAACATTTCCTCTACATGTGAAAATACTCTAGTTCTCAACACTGATTTTTCAGGATTTGGGGAAAAGCAGAGGGAAACGAATCTCAGACTGAAATTTTCAGAAACACAATCGACATTTTCAGATCTAAGCAGTAACAATAGAAAAGGCAAGAAGATTGTTCTGAGGTCTTGGGATCCGATCTCTAATCTAATCATCAATGGGAATCATCAATAGGAACCAGACCTTTTTTAGAGCTCTGAAAGTTACATTTGGATGACTGATCCTTAAGACATCGTCATAGGCAAAAAGAGTCGATATTTGGTTTTCCTCATTCCATGATATGGCCCTCCTCCAAGTTACGAAAATATATTAGAATTCAAGGCAGACCTTGCTAGATTGGAATTGTTCTGCTGATCCAGTCCTTGGAGTTTACCCCTCCTCCAATCCCCTCCGACACACACACAGATGAGGACTGACGGCCTATGTCAGTGTGGTCATTGCTGCAGCAGGTGTAATCATCTTAGTCATCATTGTCACCAGATGAATACAGGGCACAGCAGCTGGCTGACACCAGTGGAGGCAGTAAGACAGCTGAGAGGCTCTGCTGCAACTTGTGGCTCCTGTGACTTGTGAATGGGCACCATACAGTTAGAATCTTACCAACCACTTGGGCTTTTCTTTCATGCATCACCCAAGTTGGCAATAATCAGTGAGGATTTTCTGCCTGATTTTTAGACAAGGATTTTTATTTTCTATTTTGTGAAATGTTAGCCTCATCAAGTCCATTCAGTGACTTCAGACTGTGCCCTGATTCCAAACAAGTGAATCAGCGTAGAGGATGATGAAACCCCGGGTGACAGATAATCTTTTAATCAGTTTGTTTACCAAGATTGGCTGCTAGTGGTATGTCATGAAGAAATGATATTGAATACTCTACCAGTTATTTATTACAAACTGCTATCAAGACAGATTTTTAAAAAAGCAGTAAGCAATCAAATTTTTAGTGGTCTTTGGGAGTACAATTCTTAGTTTTTCTTAGCTATTCCTGACTTCTAGTGATGAGGATTACAAGAGATATTTCTTTGATATTCTTATACTAATTCTTCTCCTGAAAGAACAAAAGCAAATTTTTTGCACCTCTTTTGGGAATTTGAAAAATGTAGAGAGTTTTGAATGAAAAGATTGTGCAAGAGAGTTTTAAATAAAAAGCCATTTGAGAGGGTAAAACATTTTGAATAAAAAAAAGGAAGAACTTTTGTTCTTCTCTCATGATTAAATATAGTATAAATTGATAAGCATTTTACAAAGCACATTTAGTTTATTGGGGGAGGGGAACAGTGAGGCAAATATTACTCTTGCTTCCCAGTGCAACTTTGGTGGGAGTAGCAGCTAGTTTTATTACCATGACGATTTATGAAAAAGAATGGAAAGAATGATTTATTAATCATGGCAGAAATGTCCACTCATGTTCCATTGAGCAGAAGTGCCAACATTGAATATGATCAAATATTGACTTGATGTGTGTGTGAAAACCATTGCAATATGAATACTTTTAAAATGATACTAATGTAGTTAAAATTTTCCTGTACAGTTTGTAATGCTGACACTGTAATATGCATAAGGAATGTAAACTCAGAAAAATATTGCATTGATTGATGTTGATGCTTCATAATCTACTTTAAAGAAATGGGAGAGAAATGGGAGAGACACAAAAGTACAAGAATATTTACAGCTGTCCTTGCCTATCACTGAACTGGGGAGGCTCCGTTCCAGCCAGAGCCTGTGGTGGCTCCTGCGGTGGATCCAGAGGTCCTGCTCCACATAACCGGTTGGAAATGCTATTTGCCATGTGTAATGCTATTTTGCACCCTTTGGCTCAAGCCTATAAAAGCCGACAACCACAATAGCTCCAAGAGAGGAAATAATAATTCCACTATTCATATTTCCTATGAGACAGCGCAGGCAGATGATTTGTATAATGATGTGGAGAATTAATATTAATTGCAAGCCAGAACTCAACTTTTCAGCCTTGAGCACCCATTTGAGAAGGCCAAAGGTCTTGTGTCTAAGTTCTACTTCAATTTTAATGAGTTTAAAAATAAGCGTTCCTTTCTGCTACTTTCTGAATGAATATAAGTAAATATGAACATTGCCAATCAAGGAACACTACTCTGATTTTTGATCTAATAACAATACTAACAAAAAATAGTAAAAAAAAAGTGTGTTTCAGGCTCTAACTAGACAGTATGTGTGCACATTTGTTTGCTGTTTAAAATTTCCTTTGGTCTCGAAATCTGCAACTGCCCTGTCTTGTGGAATTTCAAGAAGATAATATTGTTAACATTGATCATTAAAGTCATCATATATAAAATCTTCATCTTCTTTTTATGAAACTCAAGCTCTTTCAGCCTTTCCTTTCTGAATCTACATAAATAAAAACTAAGATGAACTGTTGGCATATGTTTATCCATCATTATGACAAGTAACCTAATACTGAAATATGGACAGTAACTTAAGAAAATATTTTTCAAAAATATAAAAACATATATTACTTGGGGGGTAGATTTAAGTATATGAAGATAGTATAAAATCAATCTCCACTTTCTCTTTTTTCATAATACATACCTTGAGAACAAAAATTAATAAAATAAAAAAATTAATAAAATAAATCCAATAAAAAGAAAAAAAATAATTATCTGTTCCATGAGAGAAAGGAAGCCAAAACTCAGTAAAACAGTTTATATGTTAATCACAGAAGATACTCAGTGCTCACAGTGCATGTGGCGTCAGCCAGAAGCTTCAGAACAAGTTGTTCTCGTGGCTCTTAACTGTGAGGTATGGTAACGACAGGTCAGTTGGATTTGCAAGCCAGCTGGTTTTAAAAAGGTCTTGGCCCTTTGTGAAGCCAATGCATTTTCTTTTTTTTTTAATATCATAAGAATGACCTCAAGGAACCTTAACATATTTCCTTCAAATGTGTGGTCTTGTTAATCAAAGTTCAGTCTAGCAATTATTTTAAAATTAAGTATTTGACCACCATGAAATTTGACCCCGAGTTGGTAGAAAAAGTTGATAATTGCTTTTTAAACTGATGTGGTGCTACATTAATTGATTTTTTTGGTGTTCTTAGAAAACCCCAGCATGCTGATACCTCTTCATAACATTGTATAATTGGATCCCTAAGACTTTTATGAAACCGTTGTTTTCTTTAGTGGTTGTTTATATTTTTATTGTATCTAAATTGTACAGAAGCCAATGTTCTAGTTAAAGCATTCTATTGTAAAACAAAATGAACTATTAACTATCCTCATGTCGTTTAGCTGTATAACTTTCCAAATAGACATGCCTTCTTTGGCTACAATAATAAATCTTATTATTTAAAATATAGGTGCATGCCATGAGGCCTCTTTATAAGACAAATCACTTTTTTTTTTTTGAGACAAGAGTCTCACTCTATTGCCCGGGCTAGAGTGCTGTGGCATCAGCCTAGCTCACAGCAACCTCAAACTCCTGGGCTCAAGCGATCCTACTGCCTCAGCCTCCCCAGTAGCTGAGACTACAGGCATGTGCCACCGTGCCCGGCTATTTTTTTTTTTCTATTTTTAGTTGTTTGGCTAATTTCTTTCTATTTTTGGTAGAGACGGGGTCTTGCTCTTGCTCAGGCTGGTCTTGAACTCCTGAGCTCAAGCAATCCTCCCGCCCCGGCCTCCCAGAGTGCTAGGATTACAGGCGTGAGCCACTGCGCCTGGCTCACATTTTTTTTTTTTTTTATATTTTGAAATACATAAAGAACCTTTAACACTTCCATTGGTGTTTCTTTAGAGATATTCCACTGACCTTTAGATAGTCCAAACCAGGAGAAAAGAACATACTTAACATCCCTACAGTAGTTAAAATGTCTCATGACCTATTAAGTAAGCAAGAAGTCTTGCTTGTATTGCAATTATGTTTACCAGTCCAAACCCTGCCTTTCTTCTTTGGAGCATAATGTGTAATAAATATTTTTTTATGATGATGATAACTTTAGATACTCCAAACTTTCCCTCCTGACTCAGCATCAAAAGAGTAAATTAAAAATTGCCGGACCTCAGGTTGTAGTATGGAACAAACTTCACATTCAAAGCTCAGGAGAAATAGCACATCAAGTGAAGCATATATATTCGTTTCAACATTAGAAGAATTTTTTACCTTTTTTTCCCTGAACAGCATCATTATTGAATATTATCTGTGAAAGCCTATATACAAGGCCCTGCAAGGTCAGGAATACAGTTGCAGTTAATATTAAGGTTCAAAAACTACTTTGGATGTTAGTAATCAAGGGATATATTTAAATTAATCAGTGACGGAAAACCCAAAGTGAAAAACAGGAATATGAAGAGTTGTGAACCTGTCCGACTGGAAGGCCATCAGACTTGGTGTCTGATGATAGTCATGATTATGCAACTCACTGTGCACCTCAGTGTATGTCAGCTGGCTGGGCTTTAGTTTCATACAGGGAAAATGAGAGAAAGGAATCTTCCTCTTCCATATGTTGTAAATGAGATAAATATATTTGAAATACTTTAAGATTTCTGTATCTAAGTTGTTCTATAGTCAAGATATAATTAACAGCAAGATCAAGCACTTTACCAATAGATAAGTCCATATTTATTTCCTTTTCTCCTTGCTTTTTCCATTAGGTTTAATAGATGATGAAGTAGAGAAGACACAAATCTGTGTCTGGTTTCTTGGAAGGAATAGCTAAATTCAGTATTTTTCAATAATAATTGTAGGCTTTTGATTTTTGTCCACCTTTTCTACAAATAAATTCAAAGATTTTCCTAATCAGTATGTAAGAACATAACACTTCGATAGCAGTTAATGCCTCATGACCTATTAAATAAGCAATAAGTCTTGCTTGTACCTCAGTTATGTTTTCCAGTCCAAACCCTGCTTTTCTAGGAATTATAGTGTGTCATAAACATTATTTGATGATGATGATGACTTTGAAAGATATAAAATGAATGGAGAAAAGTGCTAATCTCATCTATGCCAATTACATCATTTTTATTCCTTTTAATGGAATCATCAAATAATTTGTTAAAAATATAGCATTTCATCTAAGAAGCATAATTGCTTTAAAATTGTTGTGAATAGCTACTAATCCAATGGTTTTTTTGATGAATTACATGAACACATGTGAGTGTGTTCTTCATGCTAATATTACTGTGACATATGTAACAATAGGTTCTATGAAAGACTGTTCAGAATTGCTTTTTCTTGAGCAGCACAGGCCTTACAGATATCTGCACAAGGTCTGCTGAAGTAAAATACTGTGGTTTCCTAGGAAGGACATGACCTTTGGACACAGCTGGTCTAGTCCTGGCTCTGCTACCTCAGTGACCTTGGGCCAGTTACGTGCATGCCTTTCCTGAACCTCTATTTTCACTTGGGTAAATGGGGGTTAAATATATGTACTTCCAGAGTTGTGAGAATTAAGTGAGATTAAATATGTTAAATTTGTGAGTGATCAATATACGTAAGTTTTTTCTCCTCCTCCGTCTTTTAAGAGTAGATCACCAGAATTACAGAATAAGGAAACATGAGTATTTTCATTAGCTTGATATAATCATTCCACAATGTATACATACATCAAGACATCACATTGTTCCGCCCAAGTACATACAATTATTATTTGTCAATTAAAAACAAAAACTAAAAAAGCTTTTCTCTTAAATTTCTACACTTAAGGGGATTAAATTTTTATAAGCTCATTTCCCATCAAATAATAAAATGACCAAAAAACTATCTCAAATAATAATATTGTTTTAATGATGAGTTGCTTTTCCTTGTATGTTCAAAGCATATAATCTGATATGAAAAACCTTCACCAATATAATTAGTTATTTCACATAATATTGATAGTAGCAGAATATGATTTTTTTTTTTTAAAGGACAAGAGCAAGAGAAAGCAACATAAGGGAGTAAGATGAAGAGTCAAATTCTGTCCTGAGGAATTTGAAAGCCTCAGCTTCTATTTTGGAACTCTGATGGCTTTCATGACGCAGTACTGAGGAGAATGGGTAACTTGTGAAACAACCACTGATGTTTCAGTGGAGAAAAACATGGTCAGTGCATCCTTTCTAAAAGGGCTTTATGTATGGACACAGGTCTCAGAGATCCTGGAACGCCTTTGCTCCCTGTCCCTCAGCTGCTGGTTTGAGATAGGCTGGCACAGGTGGGTGGCAGGCGCTTCAGAGATTTGCTCTGAAGAAGTTTTCTTAAGTGCGTGAGGAAAAGCCAGTGACACAGAGGGCTGTGGCATCTCCGTGCTAATGTCCAAGTACTTAGCAATGGAAGATTTCAGTCTTAGCTGTGACACTATTTCCAAAGGATTAAAAACAAATTTGAACTGACTTAATGACAAAATGATTCTCTAGGAAATAAACTCTGTGAGAAACAGGACCTTGTCTGTCTTGTTTTCTGCCAAATGCCTTAGAATAGGTCCTGGAATAATGCCAGGCATGTAGTATGTGCTCAATAAATATTTGTAGGAAAAAAATGGATGCATGCTTTTAAAAAATTGATCTTGATTGTTTCACATTGTGGTATGTGAAATTACTAGAAACCAAAAATGTGCGATTTTTTTTTAAATATGTGTTGACCCTTAGATAATCTTACCAAATCCCACAAAATGTAGCAAAAGATGATATAAGAAAAAACTCAGTAGAAAGTTAAATATTTAATGCAATAAAAGAGGAAAGACAGCCAGCAAAATTTGTATATTTTTAAATAAACCAATAATAGTAACTAATGCTCATTGAATGTTTACTGGAACCACAAAGTGGTCTAGTGGTTTATCTATATAATCTCATTAAATAACAGACCTATATGGATGTGTGTTAGGCACTGTAGTGTAATGGTTGAGGACAGACTTTGGGGCTAAATATTCTGGATTTAAATTCAGGCTCTGATACTTACCTGACTTTGGGCAAGTTGTTTACCTTCTTGGTTCCCCAGTTTCCTTATTGCAAAATGGGGAAATAATACTTCTTGCCTCATAGAAAATTAAATGTATAATTAATCCTAGAATAGTACCAGGTATATAATACCAATCATTCTTTCTCTGTTTTTCTGTCTATCTCTCTCTCACTCATTTGCTTGCTTTCTTAGAACAATGCCTGGTGCAAAGTAGGAGCTATCTAAATGTTAGCAATCACTATGTATTATTATCATTCCCATTTTATAGGTGAGGAGACTGATACACAAAGAAGTAATTTGATCAAGATCACACAGCTAGTAGGTATTAAAACTAAGATTGGAACCTAGGTAGTCTAACGCTAGATCTTGTGCTTGTAACTTCTATGCCATTATATCTCCCCAAATGAATGTACTAACGGTATTTAATTCACTCTTAGTAATAAACCACTCCTTAGAATTGTGCCCATCAATACATGAGTGGATTAATAAAATGTGGTATATGTATACCATGGAGTTCTACTCAGCCACAAAAAACAATGGTGATCTAGCACCTCTTGTATTATCCTGGGTGGAGGCGGAGCCCATTCTGCTAAGTGAAGTATCGCAAGAAAGGAAAAACAAGCACCGCATGTACTCACCATCAAATTGGTATTAACTGATCAACACTTATGTGCACATATGGTAGTAACATTCACTGGGTGTCGGGCAGGTGGGAGGGGGAGGAGGGGATGGGTATGTTCACACCTAATGGGTTCAGTGTACACTGTCTGGGGGATGGACACGCTTGTAGTTCTGACTTGGGATGGGCAAAGGCAATATATGTAACCTAAACGTTTGTATCCCCATAATATTCTGAAATTAAAAATTAAAAATAAAGAGGAGGAAAAAACACATTAAAAAGAAAGAAAATTTCCCAAAGATTCATGCCAATTACCATTGTCTTTTTAAAGAAGCAGTATAGCTCATGTTCAAGAGTGCAGGCTATTGGGTTCCATATCCTGTCTTTGCAACTGACTAGCTCCGTGATTCTGAGCAAGTTACTGAATTCCTCTGGACTTCATTCCCTACGCTTTCAAAGAGGGCAATAGTAGTATCTGTATCGCGGTACTGATGTGAGGATTAGACATATGCTTAGCAACCTGCACGACACATCATAAATGCTAAACAAATGTCAGTTATTACTATTATTACTTTGTGTTGTTCTTTCATCTCAAGCTCTTCAGCAGTGCCCCAAAGATTACTGAATTAAGTGTCATTGTCTACAATTCAAATTCCAGCATAATCCATTATTCCTATAATTTCCCCTCAAACAAGTTGTACTAGCATTCTACTCTTATGTAATAAATTACCTTAAAACTAAAACTAAAAAAACAAATTTCAAATGATAATTTGACACTCCTTCACTAGAGTACCATTTTGAAGATTTTTGATGAATAAGTACAGGTGTTTCTGTAGGTTATTAATAAAAATGTGCAATTATTAACAGAGTTGCCTAATTTTAAAAGCAAACACACTAGAAAATGATCCCTATTTTCTGTACTTTAGTCTTCAAAAATTATTAGTAACTAAAAATAAACCTCATCTCAGTGAGACCAGCTTTGCATTCATTTGACATTAACAAATTCTTTATGTTTAATTCCTCATCTGAGGTGATGGATTCTCAACAATAGGTTATACTTTAGGATGTATCATGGAGATTCCACATGGCACAAGGAAAGACAAGATCATCTTTCAGTGACTGTATATAAGGTTTGTGTTTCTGAAAAATGGCTGAACCACATATTTAATTTACAAAAATACTATGAGACAATAATATGTATTATTAACCAGTACAGACTATATTTAAGTAGTAAATGAGAAGAAATGATGTTTGCTTTAATGTTGAATTGCCTCTTTAGTTGCATCAATGGTATGATCTTAATTTCTAAGAAAAGGATAAAAAACAATTGCTTATCTAATTTGCAAATCTCTGCTCAGAGCAGTTCAACTTTGTAAGTTTAAACAGCCTCTGAAACCTAGCCCAGTATGCCAACCAACTATAAAGTGAAAGACTGAAACTTTGAAAAGGCTATTTTCCATTAAAAATTACAACCATTTTTCTTCCTCAAATCAGCCAAATAGGTTTATACGCATAGATGCGGGCCAAAGCTGAAACGATTAACTTTCTGGCTAATTAAACTGGTCATTTTCACTGTAGACACTGCCACGACCGCAGCCATTCCAAGTCATGTTAGAGTCCCTGCAGCACCACAGTGAACATCTGAGGAAAAATTATTTTAAAGAAATCTGTATTTCTACTTAGAAGACTCAGATACTTTTGAAGCTTCAATTCTACATTCAAATTTCCCCAAAGTAATCTGAAAAGTTAAAAGGCAATTAGTGCACTGAAAGCTGAATTTCTCTGCAATTGAGGTTATGCTTTCTTTAATTCTTTTATCTGTCAGTCTCTTTACTTTTTTATCTGTGTCATATATTCTTGAGCCTGTTTTGGATGTCTACCTGGTAGTTGCAGAGTTCTGGTGTCAAGAATGATTCCACTTCTCGATTTTTATATAGAGTAATCATAAAATCTTGATGGATGTTTGGCTATGTATGGGGGGCAGTTACTGGCAATTGCAGTAACACAGACTTATATAGAACAAGTGAAATAGATTCAATTTTGATACTCCAGATCAATCAGTGAATAACTTTATGTATTTTTAAAATGCATGATTCCATAAATGGAAAAGAAACTCTTTATTAGAAATAAATCATAAGACACTGTTTGGTTATCTGTAAGGCAAAGGAGCTTTTTGCTAGATAGTATCGTATTTCCCCAAATCTCTTCTGTGGAGAGCCCGGGGCACCACTGTTACCTGCCTCCCTGGGCTCTAGTCACATTCTTAAAATGGCCACTCTGGCCACAGGTCCTCTGCGTGAGCGGCTGCTTTGGCAGAGAAAGCCCTTCCCCTACTTTGGGCCTGGAAAACTCTCCCACAGCCTTTTCTCTCTCATAGGTTTGGTGCTTTAGACAAATGCCTTACAAAACAATGTTCCATTTGCTCAGAACACTTTTCTAAAGTTTGCATTTACACGTTCCTTAATGAGGTAATCTGACAAATACCTTTCTCCTGCATTATACTGTAAGAGAGTTGGAACCATGTTGGTTTGTTCTCCAACTTGATGTCCAGAATCCACAGAGTGCCTGGCGTGGAGAAGGAAATCAGTAACCATTTGTCAAAAGGTTGAAAGAAAGACTAAAAAAAAAGGGGGGGGAATGAAGGAAGATTAAGAAAGGAAAAATAAAGAAAAGAAAGCAAAAGAAATAAAAATAAGGATATGGGGTCAGAAGAGGGAAGTAATATTTATTGAGACTTGTCTTAGTCTAAGTACTTTATAAACATCTCATTTCAGCCTCATGACAATAAGACCCCACCCAATGCCAGTGCCTTCATATCATGCCACGTTTTCTTCACTCATCTAAATGTTTTCTTTGGGACTTAATTTTAATTTTTTCCACATGGAGGTACAGCACACAGATAACTAACACAGAGTGTTTATTACATGTCAGGTACTTTTCTAAACACTTTACATACATTACCTTATTTAATCTTTAAAACAACTCTATTGTTACTCCCATTTTACCAACAGGGGATACTAAGGCTAAGAATCACAGTGCTAGTATGTGCCGAAGCCACGATTCAAACCCAGACGGTCTAAATTCAGAGTCCTTGTGCTTAATCACTACCTTATGCTGCCTCTTCAAAGGGCAAACAGATTATTGAGCAATCAAGGGATTGTCTGAGTGGTCTTTATTATTCTGACTAAAATAGCTTACCTGGACATATACACTAAGGCCATATCTGCCCCCATGTGGGAATGCTGACTGACAGTTGGTAGCATCCCAGAATCCTGGTCACACCTGGCCTTTCTCCCTACTGGCCCAAGGACATCATCAGTGACTGCGCATGACTGTTGCACCCCACCGGGGCGTGAGTAGGGCTGGGGAGACATTCTCCAGTCAGATGAGATGCAGGCCAGATTAGGCAACACCTGTCCTATGCATGAAGACAAATATCAGAGCTAGGCAAAAATTGCCTACTAAAGCTTTAATAATTTGACTGAAATGATAACCACGTCAATAATAATGCATAATAATTTAGTGTGATAAAATGTTTTCTCTGGTAGATGTGGTCAAATTATTAAGGCTTGTTTTGGAGCACAGTCAGCCTCATTTAGTTCTACTTCAAACCTCCATTTGTCATTGGGAAACTAAGGGCTGAATTTTGGGTATGATTCAGAGTATCAAAGAATGTTCAAGCTTAAAGAGGCCTTGGAGGTTGTGAATCAACACCTTCATTTTATAAGAGAGAAAACTAAGGCCCAGAGAAGCAGTTTAAAAAGAATGAATATTTCTTTCAAACCTTAAAATTACTTGGAGAGAAAGACACCATGGAGAATAAATATTTTTCATGTGTTGCTTTCACATTTAGTTATAAACCTGAGAAAACCAGTCAGTAAATGATTGTTGTTATTAAACTTTCTACTCATTTTTACATTTTATTCATCTTCAATACAATTGAAAATAAAGAAATACCTATTTTCTGCTAAGGGAACACATGCTTATGGGGTAGCCAGGGGCCAAATTCAAGGGGCTCGGTTGGGAGATGAGCATGTAGGTTTATGTGGTTTAGTACCAGAGATGCTATCTGATTTTATAGGCTTGGATCAAATTTAAGTAGATAATAAGGCCTGATAAATATTTGCTGAGTGAATGAAAGAATGCATAAATTAATCAGTAGGGGAGCATATATGAGGCATCTCTTCTCTGAGATGTACAAATTAGGTTGGAAGAAAATAATATCCAATACTTGTTCAGGGAGGCAGACACTTAGTGGAGAGATGTCTCTCCAAGAAGTCTGAAAAGGAGTTCTTAGGATTTAAACTAGGACAACTGCTGGAAATATAAGGAAGCTTGAAAGAGTTGGGATCCAACTTCAAACCCAGAGCAAGGCTATCCTTCATATTTCCCTGAAGCAGAAAATTGTCTCCGGAGGTGGAACACATGGATGGGAATTGTAGACTTGTTCCTTCCGAGTGGAAGCAGGGTCCCCAGCTGTGGTGGGTCTGCAGTCTACGCCCTGCCCCCTCCGTTCCATCCTGCCTGCTCTGTGATGATCTGGGAGCCCTGCCAGCTGGTGTCCCTGCGGGACTGGGTTCAAGCAATTGAGGATGCCAGGGCTTGGCCCTTCCTCCTCAGCCCAGCTTCCATTCCCCTCCAACAGCACTGAGGGATCTTTAACGCTCAGTGAACATAAAATTGACAATACTGGCAACATTTCCAGACATGTCAGGGCCTTGTTTCTTAAAATATAGTCTCACATGTGTCAAGTTCGGTACAAGAGTTAATCAGCTTTTGCAAATTTTAGATATTTTATGTTTCTAAATAGAGTGTGAAATCTGTTTGGGGTTTGAAACAGTATTACTAATGATAAGAGTATTTCAATCTTTATTTTTTAATGCTTATATCATTTGAAGTGTCAATTATATACAACTGTAGGCCAACAACATCCATATTTCTCTAGCATATTGTAGCATTCTTTTGTTTATATTTCACGTTTCCCCATAAGACTGTAAGCTTCTTGAGAGTAGGGACTATGTTTATTTTTTTTTAAAAGCTTTATATATGGTGCATTATACATACATTGTATATATATATGTATATATATATATACACGCCGTAAAATTCACCTGTTTTAAATGTGCAATTCTATGATTATTAGCAAATTTACAGAATTGTACAACTATTACCACAATCTTATTTTAAATCATTTCTATCACCCCAAGTAGAAATCTCATGCTTGAGCCCGGCATGGTGGCGCATGCCTGTAGTCCCAGCTACTTCAGAGGGTGAGGCGGGAGGATCGCTTGAGCCCAGGAGTTCAGGCTGCATGCAGTAAGCTATGATTGTGCCCCTGCACTCCAGCCTGGGGGACAGAGTGAGACCCTGTCTCTAAAACAAACAAATAAATAATAAGAAATCTCATGCTCATTCGCCTTCGCTCCCATTCCTGCCCGCAGACCTGGGCGACCATTAATCTATTTTCTATCCTATTCATTTTTGGAGCCCCAGTGCTTCAGGAAATGCTTGGCACTTAGTAGGCACTCCATAAAAGTTTATTAAATCAATGTCTTAATTAATGAGTTAATTGGATACTAGGGAAGCAGCACTTTTATAAAACCTGCCTTTTCATTTATATACCAGGTACTTTAATCTGGAATCATCTCATTTCATCAGAACAATTTGTGAGGTGTGCTCAGGGCAGGATGATGCTTTCTGAAAATGATAAAATAGACCTAGAAGGGGTGAGCACTGTGCTCGGATCTCCCAATTGTAAGTGACAAAGCAATGTCTTCTGACTACATACCCAGTATTAATCCCGTCATGGTCAAATAAAGGTGATAGAATATTGAGAAAACTTGGAGTCTATATAAATATATTTGGACTTTTACATAAAGCTTAAATAAAAACTTGATTATTTTTGACACCGAATTTATTTGATGTAGTACAATAAAAAATAGTTTAACATGAGGTTAACACATGCATAATAACATGGAGAACTGAAGAAAGTATTTAGGGTTTGTAAAAATACACATTTTTCTCCTGTTATTTGGCAAATTTGAGAGCACATAGCTTTTTGAAGACTTCGTTGTGTGGCTGATTGTTTGATCTTGCCCTTCATTTTGGGTGAGGATGTAAAACTCATCCACTTTTACAGTACCTAAGTGATGTGGGAAAGAATTATTAAAAGCTTTACTAAAGAAAAGGAAATGACTTTTTATTGGAACATACCTTAACTTGATCAAATTATCTTTACTTTGGTCATGTGTGCTGTGTTTTATGGACATATGCTTTTCTGGTGGAAGCAAGCATAACTTTCTTTCAACGTGGTTCTGGTTGGCGCTTGCCTATGAAGGTTTGTTATCCTGTCCCTCAGGGCAGATTCCTGCAGGTTCAAGCAAAGGATGACATAGTTCCTTGCTTGAAGTGAAATGGGTGTCAGTTGGCAGCTGAATTTGTCCCGGACTTATGGAATATCACACAGGACTTTCAAGTCCTGTTTTCATTGAATATCCAGAAAATTGAGGGGAGGGTGACTGTTAAAGACTTTACATAAGGTGATAATTCCTTTTTATAGAGCATTTTTTATAAATTGCTACAATAAAATTTTACTTTATTCCTTTAAAACCCCAGCGTGTATGTATAATTTATCAATGTGAACACTTTATGAGGTAGCTATTTTGTTTGTATGCTCAGCTCCCTGGGGACTTACAGCCATGGTTACAGTTATAGCCGCAGTTCTATCTCAATCATGCAAAACGCACAAATGAAAATGTGGGGAAGTTACAGAGACAAGCAAACGCATGAAGAAGAGCACATCTGTAGGATGGTAATGTTAAGATGGCGTCAGAGAATTTGAAAACTGGAAGTCATCAAGTTCAAACATGAGAAAAACTAAGGCCTAGAGAGACTGAATACCACGGAAATTAAAGTTGAGGAAGACGGAGGCAAGAAGGAGGCTTTGACAAACGCCAAGAATTAGGTACGGGATTTATATTTGAATGAGTTATGCAGATTCATTAATTAAAAAAAAATCAGATGACTTAATTGTAGGATACTAAATATAATATTTGCCATGGTTGTCATTTCAGTTGTAAGAGATTGGAAAAATGATAAATTTATCGTTCAAAACTTTGCACGTGACTCATTTTAATACATCTAATTCTACGCTACCTTCCTTCATTTTAGGAAAACCCCTCACATAGCCCTTTGAGTTAAATTTAATGCTAAAGTTGGAGTGTTTCATCTTTTTTCCATTCATTTTCTTATTCGTTTTCCAATAAATATTTACAGAGCATCTGCTACGAATCAGACACTGTGCTATGCTCTGAGATTAAAGTCAGACTCAGAGTCAGATGAGCTCCTTACTCTCACATTCTGGTGGGAAGGCAGATCATGCACAAGAAAATCGATACATGAGTAAAGACTCCTGACAGGTACATGTATAGTGAAGACAATAAAAATGAGTAATGGGACAGAGATAGCTGAGAACATTATTTTAGGATGACATGGCCCAGGAAATCTTTTCTGTGGAAGGGACATCTAAGTTGAAACTTGAATGGAGAAAAGCAAGAAATGAGGGGCCCTCTATGTGGTATGATCAGCCAGCACAAAGACCCTGAGGCAGAGACAAGCCTACAGTGTTTGAGGAGTAGACAGACCAGCGTGGCTGGAAATTAGTGAAGCTTGTAATGGCGGCAGGGAGGAGGCAAGTAACAGGATTAAAGAAATGGACAGATTCAAAATATTCTAACAGTAGAATTGACAGCATTTGTTGATGGTCTGGATATGGAGTAAGGAAAAGGGAAGAATCAAGAATGCTGTACTCAGTGCTGTATAAGCAACCAAGTTGAAGGTGCAAGTTACTGAGATGTGGATTACAGGGGAGAAATAATGTTTTTTTCCTTGACACCAAAGTTCTGTTTCGGCTGTGCTGAGTTTGAGATGACTCTCAGACAAGTAAGTCTGAGATATTTCTGGTTGTGTGAGCCTGGAGTTGCAGGAGAGATCAGGGAAGCACATACAAAAGGGCATTATCAACACAGAGGTGGGATTTGAAGATACAACATTAAGTGAGACCATTTAGGGGAAATTCGAAAAAAAAAGAAGAAGGCCCAGTGCCGAGTCCTGGGATGATTCCAAGTGTACAAGTATGTTAGAGAAGAGAAGCCATGAAGGAAGCTGAGGAGGGTTCTTCTAGGAGAGAGGAGAAAACCAGAGAGCGTAGAGTCTTAGAATGCAAGAGAGGAAAGTCTCAAGAAGGCTGATCATCTGCATGGAATACTACTGTGAGGTAGAGTGAGAGGACAGAAAAGGAGATGCTGCGGAATTTGGCACTGCGAAGATTTTGAACTGGGCAAAAGCAATTTCAGTGCAGAGGTGAGAACGGAAGCTTGATGGGCATGAATTAGAATGAATGGGAGACTATGCAAGTGGAGACCATCCCTTTCAGAAGTTTTACTAAGAAGGGGAGCAGAGGAATAGGCATAAGCTGGATGGAGATAACCATGCTGACTGGTATCCCCTTAAATTCATGACCATTTGTCTCAATGGGTCCTCGCTCCCTTGTTAATTGTATTTCCCAACATCCAGAGCCCTCTTCTCTTCTTTACAAGATTGGTCATTTCCTTTCTTGTGTAGCAAATTTTCTCTTCTTTATAAGATCAGTTATGTCCTTTCTATTGCATCATTCTTTTGAGTATTTAAAGATTATCTAATATCTCCCATTAAAAAGAAGAAAAAACACCTTTTTGTTGAGAGAGGAGATTGCAAGGGAGTGGCATAGTAAAGGCGCGTGGAACGCATACTGCTAATAGTTAAAAGAAGGAAGTGAGCACGTGAGTGTGGTGACGGGTAAAGTGTTAGGGTCACTGGATTGTAGGTTCTAGTGGGCTGAAGACTTAGTGGGATTGGCGATAGCAAAGTAAGTGTTGCAAGGGTAGGAAATGAGATGCTTAAAACCAAGTTTTTAGAGTTGGTTGACGTTGTTGATCAGTGGAGTGAAACAATACAGCTGAGCTATGCCGGTCATGAAAACCCGGACGAGAGAGAAAGAGCTGCTTGATATCAAGAGTTTTAGGGCCCTTCAGCATAAGACTAGCTCCTGTAGTTGGGAAGTGCTTAAAGAGTTGTTTTGAAATTAGGGGATTCCTATAAAGATATGCCAGTTCTCTAAGAGCACTATTGATACAACATCTAAAAGTCCAAAACTCAGGGTTACCTTTGAAATCTTAGTCACTAAAAATTTTGGATTGGAGGGCTATGTAATTTACTAATCTTGTGACCATGGGCATTTTATTTAGTTTTGCTTAGTTTCATTTATAAAACGAGGGTACCACTGCCACCATCATTATCATCACCACTGCTATTGTCTATTGTCACCATCGCCATCACCATCATTATCATCATTACCACTCCCACCACCATCAACATCCTCCTCCTCCTCCTCCTCCTCACCATTATCATTGCCATCATCATCATCATCATCGTCATCGGTATATATAGGTTGCTGTAATTAGTTTAGGCTGTTCCTACTAGCTCTGCACAGAACGCTGTCCCCAGATCTTTGCTCACCAGGTTATAAACCTTCATTTCAAACGTCCCCTCCTCAGAGAAACTCAATCACTGAAACTAAAGAAGGATTTCCATGTCTTCTGATACCTTTACTTCATTTTTATTTTTAAATTTTTAAAAATTTTTTAAAGTTTTTAAAATTTAAAATTTTTTTAAAATCCTAGCACACAGGTGCACTTCCAACAGTTTCTATTCCTAAAACATTCAGTTTTATTTCTTGTATTCTATGATTATCTGGATTTTTTTTTTAAATGGGATGTGGTATACATTTATTTGTTTACTTGTTTAATTACATTTATTTGTTTACTAGTTTATTGTTTGTATTGCCTCTTTCAAGAAAAAATTCTATGAGATCAGGGACCTTGCCTAAAAACTAGAACAATGACTGTCCTATAGTAAGGATGAATCAGTATTTGTGAATGAAAGGTAAGCTGAAAAATCCTCTACAAACAGTTACTGTTATTTTTAGGAGGCAAGGCATGACCACAATGCCATCAATTCAAAGAAAGAAGAGTTTGTAATTCAAAGAATATGGAATTGATTCATACATTGTATTTTTGAAGCATGATTGTTACTTCTTCTTTAAGACTCAAGATTTAGGCTTAGAGAGTGGAAGAAAAGTAATGGCCAAGTCACTAGAGCTAATTTGAAACAATCAAGTAGAATTAATTACCTGTGACAGATGACAGTTCATTAATCAGTACTCACAGCAGAGACTGAGCTAACAGGACATGGTTAGAAGGAAGGTGCAAATCTCCAGAAGAATGAGGGTATTATTGTCTGTTAAGCTGACCCCCGACCCCGCCTCCACTGCCAGCAGGCTGGGATGTTCATCCTGTAAGAATTATGGATGGGATCCCACCAGAAGCAAAGGCACAATCCATCAACAGATGATAGAAACTAGTCTGAGGCAGAGAGATGAAAAATTCCAGCCAGGAAAGGATAATCTCATAGTTCCCCAATGACTCTCAACTACAGTTTTCATAACACCACTTAAGGTAAAATCCTAATGTAATTAAAACTTTTAACTTAAATTCTTAACATAGTAAATTCTGTTTAGCATTCTTTCCAATCTGACCATCTGAAGGTGATTTTTATTTAACATACTCCAAGATATATTGGCTTATTAAAAATTCAGATTTATTCCCCTGTCTTGCTGCTTTCTTCAGGACTGTTAACTCAAGAATATCACTGAATTTGTTTTTTTTATGTTCAAACCTGCTTTAAAGCAACAGAATTAATTTATGTTTACAAAAATAATAGTCAAATGACAGATTTATATTCTTAGTTAAGGAAGACAATATTATACATTAGCTCATGTGAATTTTCAAGAAACATTTTCCAGGTATTTTCAAAAACAGTTTTAGCATAAAATAAAATACAGAAAAACTGATAATGCTAACAAATAATAAAATAGATGAGTTACCTGAAGCAATAATAATTTGAAAAGCAAAAATATAAAAACCCTCTTAAGTTTTATACCACACATAATTTATCTTTAATGCAGGATATAGATGCATTTTAAACTATTGTACTTGATATAATGTCGGATGGGGTGGCCAAAAATGATAACTTCTACTGCTATGTAGGCCTTAAAATAGGAGAAGATCTATACGAAAATAAGTTATAAAAGGCCAAGTTTGGGAAATTGATCAAATAAAATAGCAGCTTTCTCTTCTTTTCTTTAAAGTTTGTTTTTACAATGAGAACTCTGTAAGCATCTACTATAATTTTAAATTTAGTTTTTATTTTTGTCAAGGTGAAACATACATATAATTATCATTATTATTAGTTTTTAGACAAGGTCTTGCTTGTCACCCAGGCTGAAGTGCAGTGGCACGATTGTAGCTCATTGTAGCCTCAAACTCCTGGACTTAAGCGATACTCCTGCTTCAGCTTCCTGAGTAGCTGGGACTACAGTTGTAAGCCACCATGCCCAGCTAATAAAAAAAAAATTTTTTTTTTTTTTATAGAGATAGGGTCTTGCTGTGTTGCCCAGGGTGGAATCGAATGCCTGGCCTCAAGTGATCCTCCTGCCTCAGCTTCCCAAAGTGTTGGGATTATAGGCATGAGTCACCGTAACTGGCCCATGCATATAATTGAGAGAGTCACAAAGTTTCCTACTCTCAAGTCAATTGCTTTCAGGTCTAACTGATTTAAAAAGAAAATCTAAATAAGATATCGATTTGCTGCTTCTTGGTGATTCAGGCTTAGGCATCATGTACTAACTTCCTATTAGGAAGACGAGGATGCAGCTCCCTTTCTCCTGTCTCCCTGGCACTCTCACCACACACACACACACACGCACACGCACACGCACACGCACATGCACACTTTCCATACTTCAGCTCTCACTCTCCCAACAGAGTTATGCTCCATGTTCAATGTTTTATTACCAAGACCATGTAGTCTCTATCCTAAGCTGAACCAAGCAGTGAGGAGCATAAAAGCTGATTGGGAACTCTGTGAGCTAGGTGGACTTTAGTGTTGGGCGATATGGCTGGGTTTTTTCATGAGGGACCCCAGCCCTTATTTCCATGGAGTCAGCTCTTTATTCTCAGGCTGCAGAGATTCCTGAGAGAAGTCTCTTCCAGTGCCTGGTGGGTGTAATCCTCTTTGTCAGTGTTTTGGAAGCAAGTGGGAGAGTGTTTACCTGTACTATATTGACTTTCATTTTACCTGCCTGTTTTCAATCCAGTATTCTTCCCTCAACTAGCCCTGGGGACCACAGTCTGGAAGCTCTCTCTTGCAGTCTCTCCAGAGAATGCACTTCCAATTTTTGCCAGAGTGTGGGAGGATCAATTACTTGGTTGAATGGAGCTGGGAAGGGGTCCTGGGTGGCGGGGTGTCTAATTACCTCTTAAGCAAATTCACAAGAAGCCTTTTTTGTTGGCTCCTCCCTCATTTCCTCTTCCAGAAGTACCTGGAGCGGCTAGTTCTGAGCCTTTCCGTCTACAACATAAATCAGGTTGCTTCTTGGCTTTCCCAGCTGCTGACTTAGGATTTAACTTTCTAGATTCTGCTTAGTCAGTTACCACTTGTCCATATGCTTCCCAGTGTTGTTGTTTGTGTTCTCTTTTATTCCCCATGTCTTGGTGATTTAGGATCTTTTAACAAATTCTTTATAAAATTCATTTTATTGGGGTTTTCAAAAGTGGATCAGAGGCTAATGCATGTGTTCTACCCACCGTCTTTAACCAGACATCCTGAAATTTGATTCTTAACAAAAGTGATTTGAAGTGTAGTTAAGAAAAATATAAGGTTTTCATATGAGATATTTTAGTAGTAACTTATTATCACATTACATTGGCCAACATGCTAAGGATTCAGGGGGACAAACTGATGTTATTAAAGTAAACTTTAGTTTTAATAAAATAAGAGTTCTATTATTGAAAAAATGTCATTTGTCTATATGAACGATCTCTTTAAACACAAACTTTAGTGTCCAATTAAAGTGGTCTATAAAAGACATCAGGCATGACACAGTCTGTATGTTTCTGTAGAAGGACCAGATGTATGTCTGATTTTATCAAAGTAGAGGTCAATACTGCTATAATAAAAGTAAACCATAGTCAATGATGACCCAATTATCTACAGAGAGAAGAGGTTAGCAAACAAATGTAAAAGTTCAATGTCTCTATTACTTAAATAAGTATGACTAAACAGCAATTAAAATAGGAATTACATGATCATTGATTCCCAACTGTCTTTTCTAATGTATTAAGACATAGGACAGCTTGAGATAGCAGATTTAAACAAGTAAACCAATAGTTTACTCATTCATTTATTGCCTTCAATCATTTCCCACAGCTGGTGTGAACATTTGTTAAGTTTTAAATGAACAGAAGCCAAAGTGTGTTGCAGTAATTAACTTATGAAAGCAATTAATGTAAGCAACATATGCATGAACATTATTACATAGTAGTGCATATGGTTAATTAAAGTTTAACATAAATTAGATCTATTTTTCCTTATTTCAAGGACCATTTGCACAGGTTTTTTGTAAAATGCCCATATGTCTTAACTAAGGTGATTAACTACATTATGTTAATGACCTCAAAAAATTAGCTAAAGCCTCTTGGTTTATTATCTAGTTAACAGCAAACACAGCTCAATTGCCCTGTTTGTTTTCAATGTGATTTACAAAACCAAGACTGGCAAAAATGCACAAAAGCCAAATGAAGGATCAGTCTCTCTGGAATTAAGTGATATGGTTTTATATTTAAAGAATTTCTTTTTGTAAGTTTTAATGTAATAAAATATAGTTATTCCTCTAAGATGAACTGGCTTTTTAAAAAATATGTTAACAAAAGTTGGTTGATGTCTTTTCTCTTTATTTATTTGACTTTACCAATTAATTAATACTTAATGTGGTAAATATGTGTTAAGCTCCTACCCTGCAAAAGGAACTCTGTTCAACTCAATGATGATACAAAGGTACATATTTTCTTATTATATTAATATATGACCTTTTTGAAAGATGATTTAAGAGCACTTCTAAAAATGATCATTCATAGAATGAGATCAACACAGAATAATAGAACCAAATGTAAGAAAAGGAGAGCACAAATAGTTACCAGTTACTAGGACTGAGCATCAAATCTTACACTAAACTTCCTGACAGTTATGGCAAAAAGAAAACAAGTTAAATTACATAAATTTCATCTAAATAAAAAATGAACAAAACATAGTCCTTGCCATTGGTATTTCCCATCACAAGACTGTGTCTACTATTAACACCTACCAAATGGGTTTTTTAATATTCTTTATTAATATCATCCACAATCATATTTAACAAATTGTATACATTTAAAATCATCCTGGATAAAATGAACATTTTTAATATTCTGGATTTTGCATATTCTTGTCTTGGGCCATTTTCCTCTATCCTATTAAATTTCTGGTCCAAGCTAATGTAGTCTATGTATTCCATTGGGCACAACTACAAGCTTATGAATTGACAACTTTGCAGTTTAAAACCACATGAAACACATGGAGTTGGTTTTGGAAGTCCAAAAGACAAGGTCCTTAATTAATATATTTAGGATTTTAATGAATAAGAGATTATGCCAGATATTTCCTTGTGCCCAGACAACTGAGAGTACATTTTTTGGCAGTCATTTTATGTGCCCGTGGGAGGCATAGGAGGAATAGGCAGTTTACATTGTCCATTTGGTCTTATTCCACTAAACTTTATTATTTTCTCTTTCTCTTGGTTAACGGACACAAGCTTTCAACTCTTCTCATCTCCGTCAAGAAGGCATTTGATCAATGGTCACTTTCCACTCAATCCTATAAAAGGGATCTTAGTTTCGGCACCATAATTTGCAAATCAAACTTCTTAATATTTCGAGAGGTTAAAGGACTTGTTTATGGCTTTACAACTGGTTATGAAGAGCCTCAGTTATGAATCAGCATTTACGAGGTTAGGGTTTTAAAATATTTATCAGACTGATTAATTATATAATCATAACGATCACCTACTTCTACACACATGACTCAGGACTGGGAGCTACCTCGGAATGCTTTGTGAGTCTTTGAACAAAAGGACTACGTCTTATTTATCTTTACATCTCCAACACTTAGCAGAGTGCCTGGCACAGAATGTTTAATAAATGTTGGTTGACTGAGTAAAGAAATTAATGAATAAAAAATCAAAGGCTTATTGGCACCTGCAGAGTAGGGAACTGTGCTTGGCGTATTAGCAATTTATTCTAACATCTAATTTCCATAGCATTTAGACTAAGAGAGACTTTTCTTCATAGATACAAATATAGACACATACTAGAGTCTGTTCTATAACTATTTCTCTGCTCCTATCTATCTGGGCATTTATTTTCCTAAAATGAGGCTTATTTGAAAATAAAACAAAAATTCCCCATACTATTTAATATCAGAGATCCAAAAATACGGGGCTCTCTGTTTACAATCTCTCATATTACAATTAATCTCAGTGAATTTTCTTTAAAATTTTATGGGAGGGGGTGGTTAATAGGCTAATGGAAAATTATCTAACCCTAAAATTCTTCCTATGTAGAAAAGATGTAAATACAAATGTAACCCACATAGCAACTGTGAAGCGCAGTGCAAGGAATCTCCCAGATTCCTCAGAGTTTTTTGCAAGCGTTTCTTTCATCTGCATATAGTTCCCATACAACTGGGCATATTTTAGGACATCTTTTTTTTTCCCAATTCAATGAGCACCCAATAAGATATTTGACCGGTATAACTGACTAACTGCACAGCTGTATTTCTGATTTATCCATTTAAATTAGAGTAACAGAAACTAAGAACTTCATAATCTCTTGTGTACCTAAGGATCTGCCACATGTTAAAGAGACTAACATGAAGACATCAATTTCCTCTTAGGTAACTCTACCTGTCTGCTTTTAATAGAGATAACACTTTTGTTGCTTAAAGAGTTCTCAAGCCATATACATTTTTTTAAAATATAATTTTTCTATTTTTCCTCCTTGTCATATATTTATTCTCCATACTAAGTTTTTTAAGGATCACATTTTTTCTTCCTCCAATGCTTAGAAAGCCTTAGGTACAGGAATGGGAACCGATGTTTGTTGAATACCTGTTGTGACCAGGAATAAAGCCGAGAGATCTGTGAGTCCAGAATTATCATTTGTAAAAATAAGTGGGAAAAAAACTTCCATTGGTCACTTATAAATGACTGAAAATTAATGTCAATATGCTTAGTTAAAACAATATAAATTGATAAATTCAATCCAATCTTAGAAAGTTCAGTTAATAGAAGCAATAAAATATGTAAGATTAAAGAAAAATACAGAGTACGGTTGAGTTGGCCTTCATACTATTTATATCATGATCTTTAAATATTTTCTTTTCCAACAGTAGGAAGTTAGCCAGATTTTCCTATCTATCTACCTCGTTTTCTCACTTTTCTCTCTCTTTTTTTTTACACATCTGCACACTGATGATTTCTGTAGATTTAAATGATTCTGTTTTGAGATGCTAAATTTATTTAAAATTATTATTGTGCTAGTCTCATTGTCACCCATATTAGGCTAAAAACCTTCATAGAAATCTTTAGGATTCTCCAGAGTCACAGGAGAACACACGACAAAAACAGCTCATAAAATAAGAGATGATTTGCTTCTCTGATTTGCAGTAGAAACAAATCAAACAGTTTTCCAAAGTGAGATATGAACAAGTCATATTTTCTGAAAAAAAATTTTAAGCTTGTCATAGTTGAAATATTCGAGAAGCTCAGTGGGACTTAGTCCAAGGATATTTGCCACCAATTAAAACTACAGAATTCTGGTTGTAAAAGTTTTAGCATTTTCACATGGCTAATAAAGAACCACTAAGTACCATTGAAACAACTATAAATTTTTTCCCCATGGGACCAAAGTTAGTCATTTTTGTAAAACTTAATTCCTTTTGTCAACGTTGTGTGAGGCTTTGATTTTTATTTTTTAAATGAAATGAGTCTTGACTGTATCTAAACATCAATCAAGTGGTAAGAATGATTTGCTGAACTTAAAAGACAAGAAGTCACCATGGTAATGAGAAACTTGTTGGAGCTGTTCATCTGTCCCTACAAGTTTTTCATAAAAATAAAAGTCTTCTTACCTTTCTCTTAAAAATGTCACAGGAAGAGGATTTCAGACTTTCACAGTTAGAAGCTTTTTCCCCTTCAAATAATTAAATTCAACATTCTAAGGGACATTAGGGTTGTACCCCCTTGGATATTGCTCAGTGTCTTTTAATATAATTTGAGGCCTAGGGAATCATTAGGTACCATTGTTTACATGACCAACTACATGATCGGAATAATGATTATAGTTTAAAAATACATCAACTTCTAGAAAGCATAATAAAATGTCAGAGAGGGAGGAGAGAAGTGGAAGAAATGATGCCTTAGCAGACACTGTGAACAGATATTTTCCACACACAATGTAAGCATGTTAATTTTTAATACAGCGTAGCTTTTCATGAGCTGATAATTTCTTGCAGCAGTAATGCTAATTAATTTTTTCTAGCCAGTTCTGTATCACAAACCAATAAAACTTTTGATGCAGAGAAGTTTATCATCTTCTCTGGCAGTCCACGGGACAAATGAGAATGGATCCCTGAGGGCAAAGGAAAGAGCAAGCAGACCCTTCTCTCTGCTCTCAATCCCCACTTCCCAACCGCAAACAATTCCTGGACCCACCACGTTGCAGAGATGCAGCCTCTTCTGGCTCCCTGCTATTTTTCTTGCATTCCCACGTCTGTTTTCACCGAGGGAGATAGAGTAACCTTTATACAACATCAACTAGACCACACATCTAAGTGTAAAACCCTTAAATGGCATCTCATTACATTTCATATAAAATGCAGAGCCTTTGCCTCAGCTTACAAAGGTCTCTGAGATCAGTGACTGTCATCTTTAACAGCAGCTTCCCTTTGCCTGGAAGCCTCCAGTTACAGTGTCTCCCTGAGGTTCTTTGAACTAAGAGAGCTCCTAACCTCCCACAGATTGTTCTTTCTACCCAGAACCATCCTTCACCCCTGCTTGGATGATGCCAACCTTCAGATTAAAACAAGGCCATGTTCTCCCCCTGATTTTGAATCAATTTTCCTCCAAATCCCTTATCATGAGTTCTCCTTATATATTCGTTGGATTATTTGTTTTTTGTTATATACCCCCAGTGTATTATAAACTCCATGAAGCCAGGCACTGAGACTTTTGCTTAGAACATGCCTAGAATAGCAATTGGCACATAGTGAGTACTCAATTAAGAAATGGTTGGTTGAATGCATGAATGAATGATTATTTGCAGATCTATTCTGATGATGTTGGCCTCTTAGGGATATAATTACAAGATGCAAAAGCAACTAGTTGAGGTATAAAGCATTTAATTAAGTGATTCAGACGCTAGACAGCTGTTTTGACTGATTTTTATAAACATCTTTACTGAGTCGACAGATTTGAATTTAAGAATTCCATTTGGGAACACATCTAGATTTCCAGAGCTCCACATACATTGATATCTTGCCACGGTTCACTTCTCACCTATTCACAGGAAGCTACATGAGAACATCCTCATCCAGAATGTGGGGCATACTTATTTACACATCTTTCTGAAAAATTAATTCAATTATTCTCTTTTTTATGAGGTGCTAACATTTTACTGAGAGAGAATTTTCAATGGCAGGCCCATCTATTTCTGCTACATACTATCAAATAAAAATAAACATTTTTATGGTTTATAAATCTTAGGAGATTTTTTAGAAAATGGTTGATAGATTCAGAGACTCATGCCCTAAAATGATAAATTTTGAGAAGAACTAATTGAACAGTAAAAGAACCCTCTCTCTCTTTTTTTTTTTCCCCTATGAATAATTCTTTAGGGAACAAAAAGAACTAAAATTTGGCTTGGATGTGAGTACAGGTCTGCACAATCCAGCAAGCAGAAAAAGAAGGACAAAGATGAGGAACAGCTAGGGCCCCCTCACTACCTCTCCCCTCGCCACTCCTCACCTATGTGACAAATCATCCCGGGTTTGGTACTGAAAATTGTATATCTTCAGGGAATCCTTCAGTTGTGGGTAAACCAAGACAGCAGGTGCTCAACCTACAAGGGAGGTCAGAAGGATGGGGGCGGGGGGTGTTGTATGGGTGGAAGGAGGGTGAGAGACGAGAAGGATCCTGCATAGCTCTGGAAGGGAAGACAAGGATCTGGCACCTGAGAGGAGGTTTTAGCGTGAAGAGCAGATTTCAAAGTAACACACTGAGTTAATCACAGAGCCAGAGATGTGCTGTCAATGACAATTAGGCTGTGGGACTGGAAAGACAGGATGGAGATGGGGACCCACTTAAGAAGACACCTTTACCCAAAGTCTTTAACATAAGGTGAAGATCTTGAAGTAGGATTTTGGTGATCCCAGTTTTGACTTTTATATAAAATCACTGACTTGATAGTTCTAATATTAATTTCTGTTCAGAAAATATTGCTATTTCTGCTTCATAGTTTCCTGTGATTAGCTCAATGTGTTATTTTGAAATCTGCTCTTTAAACTCAAAAAACTAAAAAAATCTGTCATGAGTTCCTACCTCAGCTACATTGGAAATTGTTATGGAAATGATTCGTAGCTCTCAAATGAGCATGTTATGGGATATAATGACTAGAAGATGAACTATAAGAAAACTTGTTTTCATGTTAAAAATTCTTTAGAAAAAGATATAAAAATGGAATGTGGTATAAAAACCTTCCCAATTGTATATTATTTATGTTGCCCATCAAGTACTGGCAAAATGTTCTCATTTAGTAAACTCCAATTGAATTATTTCAATGCCTTTTTCCAAGCTCTTCTTGACCCGAAAGGGAAACCCCTGCATTAAAAATTATCCCCAAAGACAAAAACCATGTTTATAATTCTCTTTTATTTAAAGATTGTATAACTCAAGCAACTCACTAGAAAGAAAACAAATAACCCAATTTAAAAATGGGCAAAAGATCTGAAAAGACATTATTCAAAAGAAGACATACAGGGGCCGGGCGCGGTGGCTCACGCCTGTAATCCTAGCACTCTGGGAGGCCGAGGCGGGCGGATTGTTTGAGCTCAGGAGTTCGAAACCAGCCTGAGCAAGAGCGAGACCCCGTCTCTACTAAAAATTGAAAGAAATTAATTGGACAACTAAAAATATATAGAAAAAATTAGCCGGGCATGGTGGCGCATGCCTGTAGTCCCAGCTACTCGGGAGGCTGAGGCAGAAGGATTGCGTGAGCCCAGGAGTTTGAGGTTGCTGTGAGCTAGGATGACGCCACGGCACTCTAGCCCAGGCAACACAGCGAGACTCTGTCTCAAAAAAAAAAAAAAAAAAAAGTACACCTGCACTCGAACGTTTATGGCAGCACAATTCGTAATTGCAAAGATGTGGAATCAACCCAAGTACCCATCATTACATGAGTGGATTAAGAAAATGCGGTGTATGTTATACTATGGGTACTACTCAGCCATAAAAAA
>RJWJ010000745.1:0-14024 GCA_004363605.1 Indri indri
CCCGCCCCCAGGGCTCTGGCTCCAGAGGGAGCCGCTCAGGGGCTGGGAGGTACCCGATCAGGGAGTCAGTCGGGACACCAGGGTGTCCCACCGTCTCCTTTATGTCTCCCTCCCCAATCTCACGCCAGACCAGCAATAGCTCTCATTTCTACTGGCCCACCCTGAGCAGTCCCAATCGCCAGCGGCAGTTTCCAGGTTAAAGTCTTCTACTCAGTAATCACCTCCCCGTTCAAGACCCGCCGGGTGCCAGAGACCAGCTTCCTGACTCCTAACTGCCTCCGGCGGTAGCCCGGACCAGCTCCTCCCCCGGCGGGTGCAGTCCTGACGGAGCTCCGGGAAGTTCAAGTTGCTTCCAGCTCGTGTCCCCTCACTGCTGGGCCCCACGTTTCCTGACACAATTCTACATCCACTTCGCACAAGCCCCTGCCTCTCGGTGGGCTTGTAAGTCTGTGGGGAAGCTAGACTGTCTCGTGAGGGACTTATCCCGGTGCATTTACTGACCCGGCTGGCGCCGCCGTCTCACGCTCCACTCTCTATTGTCTGTCCGCGCTTTCCAGGTTTTGCATTTCAATCTCCCGTTTGCCTTATTCTTTTTCCAGATTTGTGTGTCCCCCGCTGAATCTCCACCGATTCATCTCACTGTTTTTGCAGGAGAGAGATCCGGTCGTGTGTAGCAGACCGAGATCTACATCTCTTTCTCTGGAGGCAGGGAACCAGGAGGCTACCTTAACTCAGCCATTTTTCTCCCCCATATTTCAATTTCTTTAGTGAATTTTTCTTCCAAGTCTTGGGTTTTTTTGTGGTTTCTTTGTGTTGGTCATCCATTTTTTTCTTGCATATCATTGAGTTTTCTTACAATCCATGTTTGAAATTCTTCTTTCATTTTAGTGTTCTGAATTTGGTTAATGTAATTGCTAGGGTGCTGTTATTCCTCTTTGGGGATGTGCTTTCTGTTTGAGCTTTAATACATCCAGAGTTCTTTCGCTGGTTCCTTCCCATCTCGATCAGTTTTTCCTTCTTGCCTTTAGATTTTCGTTTGGATAATGACACGCCCTGTTTAGTCTCTGAGCCAGTAGGTGGTGTTTGTGGGTGAGATTCGACCACACCATATATGATGCGTCAGTAGATACAACAAAATGGGGTGCAGAATGATCTCCCAGTCAGTAGGTGGCACTTGCAGGGAGGAGCGAGCTGTAGTGCTGTTTTTGGGTCCTGATGACACTCCACCTTGGGATTTGTCCTGCTCTCTTGGAGTCACCAGGCAAGCAGCACCTGGGAGGGCTGGCAGGTAGGGTGCTCACAGTGAGCACCCCTCAGTCTGCTGTAGGGCCCCAAAAGGAAAGGTCCCATTCCTTGGAGATGCCTCCATGTGATGGCTAGATTGTCTCTCTGGGCACCCACGGGTAGGGAAGGGGAAGGAGAGAATGGAGCAATACGGCATCTGCCAGTACGCTCAGGTCTGTGTGCGGCGAGGTGCCTGAGGGAGCTGGGAGCCTGGTGCCCTGTCTGTAAGAGGCCACTGCTCACTGGCGGCAGCCATCTCTGGGCTGGTGGTGGCAGGTCTCTCCAACAGCTCAGGAGCCCACCAACAGTCTGAGATGCAAGGGAGGGGGAAGTTAACCACTCCACCTACCCTTATGGCTGGTCTCCAAGCCTCTTGGGACCTTTCTCCTTCCAGTTCTCCTCTGCAACATCTTCCCGTGGATTCTCCTGTATTTTCAGGCACCCTTCCTTCTGACCCTCACCCAATCTATGTTTTTCTGCTAGTTTATTTTTTCACTTTCTTCTAAAATCTGTCTTTTTTGCAGAGACACTCTGACTGGCGGCTTTTCTCATCCGCATCTTTGCTCCTTCCACATATGATGTTAATATAGGGCTTTTGTGGACGTTCTTTATCAAGTTGAGTAATTCTCTTGTATTCCTTACTTGTTGAGTAGTGTTCACGATGAATTGTTTGATTTTGTCAAATGCTTTTTCGGCATAAATTGACATTATCATGTGATTTGTTTAGCTTCCTGATATGGTGAATTACATTGATTGATATTGAACTCTCATTGTTTCCTGACATAAAAGTTGCTTGGCCATGATATATGATTTTTAATATATATTCCTGGATTTTAATTGTTAGCATTTGGGAAATTTTTGATTCTATGTTTATGAGAGATATAAGTTTGTGGTTTACTTTTCTTTCTTCCCTTTCCTCCCTTTCCTTCCTTTCTCTCTGCCTCCTCCTTCTCTCTCTCTCTTTCTTTCCTCTCTGTCTGGTTTTGGTTTTAGGGTAATTAATACTACCATAATAGAGTTAGTTAGCCAGTGTTACTTCCTCCTATATTTTGGAAGAAATTGTCAAGTATTATTATTTAATATTTTTGATATAATTTACCAGTAAAGTCATCTGGGCCTGGGCTTTCCTTTGTGGATATTTTTCATTACTAAATAAATCTCTTAATCGTCTCTACTTTTCTTTGTCTTTAGTGTTCATAAGTTTAATTATAATGTGTCTTGCCATGGATTTCTTCAGATATATCCTGTTCGAAGTTCATTCAAATTTTTGAATCTGTGGATTTGTGTGTTTTCCCACACGTGGGAAATTTTCAGCTGTTATTGCTTCCAATACTCTTTCAGCTCTACTTTCTTTCTCATCTCCTTATGTGACTCTGATGATATGAATAGGGGATCTTTTGTTATATTCCCGTAGGACCCGGAGTCATTGTTAATTTTTTTCATTCTATTTTCTCTCTGTTGTTTAGATTGTGTAAATTTTATTGATTAGTCTCCAAGTTCAGTGATTCTGTCCTCTTTCATCTTCCCTCTATGATGGAGCCCATCAAACAATTTTTAGTTCAGTTAAAATATTTTTTAGTTCTAAAATTTTTATTTGGGTCTTTTTTTGACAATTTCTATTTCTTTTCTGAGATTTTATCTTTTTAAAAAATATAAATTCAATAGAATTTGTAATTGTTTGTTAAAGCATTTCTATGACAGTTGCTTTGAAATCCTTGCCAGATAATTCCAACATCTGATTCATCTTGGCATTTGTATCTGGTGGTTGCCATTTCTAATTTAGTGTATGATTTTCCTGGTTCTTGGTGTGATGGGTGATTTTCAATGTATATTGTACATGTTGGCTATTATGCTTGGCAATTCTGGGTCTTATTTAAATAGCCAGTTACCGTATTTAGGTTTAGCATACAAGTCTTGGCCTACTTTTGTAGGCTGTGGTTTCAATGATAGTCTAATTTTTAGTACCTTTATGGTGCTTTTATGGTCTGCTTGGTTCATCTTGTACTGTTAGGATGAACAGACTTTCCAGACTAGGCTGCTTGCTTTGGTGGATCCCCCTTACTGCTGCCCCCGGGCAGCCCAGTATATCTGGTGAGGGATTCAATTCTGAGGTCCATGGAGACAAAGAAGCTTCTCTAGCCCAAAGCTTTTAGCTGGATTCCCTTTGCTGGTGATCCCTAGCCGCCCTGGTTTCTCTGGGAGGGGAAGGGCACTCTCAGACTTATGGATACAAAGACACTTCCTGAATATGCTGTTTACTGTAGCTGGGCCTCTCTTATTGGTTCTGTGGTTCTGCCTGACTGCCCCTATACCTCTTGGGACAATAGGTAGTGTCAGGCCCAGTGAAGGAGAATGCTTCACTTAATTGTTTATTGTTAGTGGGGCTCCCAGTTGATCCTCCTTGCTTATTCTGTTGGGCTTGCCTGGCGTTTTTGGCAGAACTCTCCTTCAGTCACAGGAGGGGATGAGTCTACCTGGGTTGCCTTCTGTTGCTAGAATGGAGGTCATGAAATGCTGGATTTGGGCTGCCTTCCTCTGTTGGATAGGAGGGGGTCATAAGATGCCCTGCCACTGTGTTGCTTCTTTAGTCCTGGGGTCCCTAACCAGATTGCCTTTCTCTTACCACCTTTCGGAGTTCTCCTCTGATTGCCTACTGTATTGTTTCCAGGGTTTATAGTTGTTCGTAACAGGGAGGATCAGGGGGAAATGGGTCTACGCTATCCAGTCCAAACCAGAAGTCTGTCTCACACATATTTTCAAATCTACAAAGAATCCACAACTCTGTCACTGAGTTCATTCCCCAGTAAATTCCCTTTTCCTCACTGATGATTACTGAAGCCTCTCCTCTCCTTCAGTGTGCTTCTCAGTGAACCATAATCACTCACAGAACTCTTATTTCCACAGTAAACCCCCCTTCTTATTTAACTCCCCTTTTCTTACTTAATCTCACTCTCCCAAACCCCCTTTTCCTCTATCAGCCCCCTTTCCACAATCAATTGCAACCACTCCCTAAGGTCCTGTCCCTTCTCTTAGGCCCTGTATGTACTCTGATCCATCATTCCATCACTTAACCAAAGGATTGCACACATTTGCTCACTGAGATCTTCCCTTTCTTTAACTCCCATCTCCACCCCTCCCATGCCATCCAGGATTAACTTAGTCTTGTCCCTCAATAGCATCTCATGACAGTATCTCTTACTCCTCATGTAGCCCTGGTTATCTCACTTAGCAATGCCTTTGTCCTTAGCCCTTATCTGGTCTTTTACTCCCCAACCCCTCACTTATTTTTACCTACCTTCTAAGACACTGTTATGTCCGTACCTACATTTGCATTTTCTTTTCTTTTCCATTGCTTAGCTATCAGTTTTGTGGAGGAAACCCTCTTTTCATTTGGCTCCAGTTACCTCTTTCTGGCCCTCTTCTGTAACCCCCAAACTCTTTCCTTTCTTCACTTATCCCCTGGTCTTCTGCCAGTTCCCCATCATTTAGCTGTGACCCCCTTCCTTCTTTAAACTCCCATCTTTTCTCTAAACCTTAATATGCCTTTTATGCCCCCATCTCCCTCAATACCTTTCTCTACCACTTAGCCTCTTTCTCTTCCACTTTCCTTCTGAAGAGTAGCTTCTTTCTTTCTTTTTACTGTCCTGTATCACAGCCACTTATCTCCCATCCCTGCCACTTAGCTGGATCCACTATAGCCCATTCCTGCCATTGCGCTCTATCTAGACACTTAGTTCCTATCTCTGCCAGCAGGAGAGTCACATTTAGATGTCTGTTTTCTTGACAATGCTCTCTTGAGAAACTAAAATATCCATACTGAAACATGAAATATTTCTGAAACACAAATCCCCTCTGCATTTTCACAGATGAGCAGGCATTTTCCACCCTACTGTTCTTGAGTTATTCCATGGTTACCATGAGCTTACATAAAACCAACAAGGATTCAACAAATGCTAGTTCCATTCTTCCTTTGACAAGTTTCTTCCAGCCCATGGGACCTGAGGTTTTTGCCTAGATCTTTTGGAGTGCATGGGATGGCCTTTCTCAACCTGTGTATGTCAAATGGAAACAGAGGACAAGCTGTACTTCTGGAGGCCAGGGTCCCTGTCTCCCTTAACTTCTTCTTTTCTTTCATGGGATCATATGGAGTAAGTGGGATAGGCCAAAGTTCTAGGCCAGGTCTAGCTGCTTGTTAGTGGCAAGGCGGCTCCTAAAAATATCAGCACCCTTGGGAGAATCTCTTCCTTTTGTGTTGTTCTGTCTTCTCTGTCCACTTAGAAGGTGGCACCCTGCCATCACATTGGACATGCATGCATGGGCACACATGCCATGCCTCAGAAGGTGAAAGGCCAGGGCCTTGCTGCTCTTCTTTGAGATGTGGCCACCTCCTGTTGTAGAGAGTGCATCCTTTCTGTCTCTTTGGTTAGTAGATCCCACTTTGGCTCTTGAGACATTGGAATTAGCCATGAGCAGAGGGGCATGCAGGAAAGTGGGGAAAGAGAACTCTGGAGTGTCAGAGTTGATAGGCCTGGACAGACTATCTGATCCAATAGTTTTGTTGCACAGCTGGGGAAACTGACGTACAGAGAGGGGAAGTGACTTGCCCAGTCAATGATAGAGCTAAGGGCAGAAGCCAGGTTAGGAGGGAAGGAGAAAGTCATTTTAGACCCACTTTGGCTCCTGAGACTCACATCTCCACACCGAGTTTTGTTGATGCCATGATAAAGGTAGCAGTTATATTGGAAGCTTCTCAGGAATTGGGGACCAAGGACTTCTCTTTCATAACAATGGGCTACAATCTCCACAGACATTTCCCTTGGATTCATGGCAGAAATTCATACTTTGACTCCTATGTCAGTCTGTAGGCCTATTCAAGGGCCCAGGGCTGGCTTGGCACAATGTATCTGCTGTGGAGTTGCAGAAAAATGAGTAATACAGACAAAGAGCTGATCCCAAGCAGACACAGGTCTCCACTGACACCCACAGGTGCAGTGCTTTAATAATATGGGCTACTATTTAAGTGCTTATTGTATGCCATGTGCTCTACATGCATGATTACATTTCATCCTTACAACAACTCTGTGAGGGAAGCCCAATTATTATTTCTCTTCTGTAAATAAGAAACTGAAGCTCAGAGAATTGAAGTGACTTGTCCAAGATCACATAGCCAGTAAGTGGTAAAGCTGGGATTTAAACCCACACCTGCATGGTACCAAAGGTCATGCTTTTTTGAAGCTGTTACCCTGCAGATGCTTTACCTCAGCCTCATGACTACACAGACTCAGGCTGGGCCTTTGGGATGGTGATACAATGACAATCATGATGATGAAAATTTAACACTCACTCTTGCCTTTCCCCATCTTGGCACTGTGCTAGGCACTAGGGCCACAGAGATGAATCAGGAACAGCACAACATGTTCCCTCAAAGTGCTCACAGTCTAATTAAGGGTAGGAATGGTGTACTGACATATGAAGAAATAGCAAGTGTTAATAGTGGAGGAACCCATTAATTTATTTGCATAAGCTGTCATAGGCAATGGCATTTGAATGGGATTTTTGATGTATAAGTAGGAGTTTTCTAGCTATAAAAAGGGCAGGGCTAGTGACAAATATTCCAGGCAGAGGGCATAGCCTAAATGAAGGCACAGAATAGAAGTCCTTGATTTGATCAGGAAGCAGCAAGTTGGGCATGAGAGTGCCAAGGAGTGGGGAAAGCAATCATGCTTTCAGGTTACCACAGTAACTTAATAACCTATGTTACTTCTCCAGAGCCATTAGGTATTAATGAACTTTGCAGTCCTATGCCCTGGACTACCCATAAGTATCCATGGGTAACACAGGACATGGAGAATAGATTAATTTGAACACTTAGTTTATTTAGGCCTTGTTTGTGGGAGAAATAGCATGTCTGTGGCAACTCAGTGCATCTCCTCTTACCCCAAACTTAAACCTTTCCCCATGTGAAAGGTCACTTTCCTTTGCACAGTATCCTCTTAGTGTTTCCCTCTTTCTTATAATTGCAAGAAGGCAAAAACCATATAATCATTTCTACCTCATCATGTTCACATCTCTAAGTAGTTTTCTGTCCCACATATGAGATGATATAGGGTAATATTTTAGAATGTCATTTCCGGAACCCAGACTGCTTAGATTCACACTTTCACCTAATACTTCCTAGCTGTGTGTTCTTTGCCAAGCTCTTAAATGTGGATACACCTCAGTTTCTTCAACTATAAATGGGGATAATACCTCCCCACTTTTAGAGTCTTTTGAGGATTAAATAAGATAATATAAGTTGCCTAGAACAGTGCTTGGGACATATAAACATTTAACAATATTTAACTATTTTTATTATAATTATCACCAATTTTGTTGTCTGAGGATGTCTACCTTATTCTACTGAATCAATAGTTATTTCTACCAACAAAACTTGAAAAATATCACCAAACACATTTTATGTTAACCACCACTTTTAAATATTCTTGTGAATGAAAAACTCTTCTCATGAATGCAAATCAAAACCACAATGAGATATCACTTATCTCCAGTGAGAATGGCCTTTATCAAAAAGTCCCAAAACAATAAATGTTGGTGTGGATGCAGAGAGATAGGAACACTCATACACTGCTGGTGGGACTGCAAACTAGTGCAACCTCTTTGGAAAGCAATATGGAGATACCTCAAAGAGATACAAGTAGATCTACCATTTGATCCAGCAATCCCATTCCTGGGCATCTTCCAAAAGGAAAAAAAAGACATTCTATAAAAAAGACACCTGCACTCGAATGTTTATAGCAGCACAATTCACAATTGCAAAGATGTGGAAACAACCCAAGTGTCCATCAATACATGAGTGGATTAAAAAATGTGGTATATGTATACCATGGAGTACGATTCAGCTTCAAGAAACAATGGTGATCTAGCACCTCTTGCATTCTCCTGGATAGAGCTGGAGCCCATTCTACTAAGTGAAGTATCACAAGAATGGAAAAACAAGCACCACATGTACTCACCATCAAATTGGTTTTAACTGATCAACACTTAAGTGCACATATAGTAATAACATTCATCGGGTGTAGGGCAGGCATGAGGGGGCAGGAGGGGATGGGCGTATTCACACCTAATGGGTGCAGTGCGCACCGTCTGGGGGATGGACACGCTTGAAGCTATGACTTGGGCAGGGAACAAGGGCAATATACGTAACCTAAACATTTGTACCCCTGTAATATGCTGAAATTAAAAAAAAAAAGCACCTCTTCTCATGGGCTTGTTTTAGCTGTTATCTTTTCTTTTTAACTTATCACTGTTAGAACAGTGAGAGCCCCTTTCAAGCTGGCTCAATTGTCCTTTAAAAAAAAGTGTACTAGACATTTCTGAAAGGATTCTGACCTTGAGCAAGTGGCTCTTTGCTTCAGTTTTCTTTTCCGTAAAACACAGTTGTTAATGGTACCTACTTTATATAGTTTCTATGAGGACTAAATCAGTTAATTCATATAAAACCCTTATGACAGTATCTAGACCATAGTAAGTATTTAATGACAGGGTAATGATTGTTATTCCTTTTCTTTTCTTTCTGACAAAGCAAGATGTCCCAGGTACATCTTCATTTATCTTCACTCCAAATTTGGTACCTGCTCCCTTCCAAGAATTGTTCATACCATTTATTTCAGAACAGAGTGATTGCCCAGGATTTTGGTACTAGCCAGGGATGTATTAATACATTGGATTCTTTTCATGAGAATTATTAGTAATTAGGTCACTAGAGACTGCTTGAGCTATTTCTGTAACATAATGTGGGCTTTTAACATTAGTGTCGTTGATTCATTTTTAATAGGGAAAACATGCATGTAGTATGAAGTATAAATAGGTACAGAAATGTGTACAGGGAAATACAAGTCTTCCCAACCCACCCCACCTGTGACCCCTTGGCACCCAGTTCCCCTGCTCAGACCTAACCAGTGGGGAATGTATGGTGGAAACCTTTCAAAATCATGAGCTTATGTTGATGTTTCTAATTTAACTCTAACTTCCTTCGTCTATTCTTGCTTCTCTCTAATATTCTATTATTTTCTTTATGTATTTATCTCTCTCCTTTTTATCACATAGGAGTATCTTTGATTGACTCTGCTATCATGATCACAGCAAACCATGTATCTAAAATACAATATTGCCCAAAGCTTTAGAAACTTTCTTTTCTTTTCTTTATTTGTTGTGGTTTCTTTTGTTTCATAAGACTGGCATTTTTTTTTACCTTTAGCCCAAGCCTACTGGAATTGGCTCTACAGTGTACAGGTTCAAATATTCTCCTTGCTCAGCATTATCTGAGGAAAGAACTAACTGCCTGAACAGAAAAAGAAATCTCAACCTTCTCTCAGGGCAACACCGGGAAATGTTAAGGAGTAGGGCACATGGTATCACAAGTTGAGTCCTCATACACTTACTGGAGAATAATCAGGTAAGGGAAAATATAGATAAATATAGTGGCCTCTGCAGTTTCTCCACAAATCTTTCCCTAGCTCTTTGTCTCCATGACCTCAGAGGTAGGGGAGACATTGTGTGAACAGGATTGGGGATTGTAAATTGGGTCAGATTTTGTATTCCTTTTATAGCTGGGAACAAAAATATTGTAATGAATATTCTTTGTATATTAAGGAGCTTTGGTTCACACATATAAGCATGTTAACTCAGTCTCTGAGCCATTAGTTGCCATGGGTGTGTGTGTGTGTGTTCATGTATACATTCTTACATACAAACCTAAAAATATATAGGTTGTTTCTGTGAGTTTTTTAAAATATAGTTTTGTGTTAATGGGTTACAACTTGTATTTTTTCACTTAACAGTTCATCTTGATCATCCTTCCATGTCAATAAGTATAAACCTACATCATTTAACTCCAATATGGAGTTCTATAATATAGATGTACCATTGCTTATTTTCCCAGACTAAGTTGATGGCCATTTAGGTTTTTACTTTAAAAAAAAAAACTATTGGAGATAATGCTTCAGGTAAAACTAGAAAATGCGTAGAAGAAAACTTAGGAGAAAATCTTCATGACGTTATATTTGGCAATGATTTCTTAGCAATGACAGCAAAAGCACAAGTAACAAAAGATAAAAATAGATGAATTGGACTTCATCAAAATTAAAATATTTTATGCATCAAAGGGCACTGTCAAGAAAATGAAAAGATAACCCACAGAATGGGAAATATTTGCAAATCATACATTTGATAAGAGAGTAATATCCATAATATATAAAAAACTCCTACAACTCAACAATAGAAAACAAACCAATTCAAAAATGGGCAAAGGATTTGAATAGATATTTCTCCAAAGGAGATATACAAATGACTAATAAGCACATGAAAGATGCTCAATATTGTTAGTCATTAGGGTAATGCAAATCAAACCCACAATGAGATACCACTGGATACCCAGTAGGAGGGCTATTTTAAAAAACAACAAACCTGAAAATAACAAGCATTATCAAGGATGTGGAGGAATTGGAATCCTCTTGCATTGTTGGTGAAAATGGAAAATGGTGCAGCTGCTCTGGAAAACAGTTTGGCAGTTCTTCAAAAAGTTATATATAGAATTACCATATGATCCAACAATTTCATTCCTAGGTATATACCCCAAGATATTATATGCACGGACACAGATACTTGTACACCTATGTTCACAACAGCACTGTTTGCAATAGCTAAAAGGTAGAAACAACTCAAGTGTCCATCAACAGATAAATAGATAAAAATATGTGACATATAAACATGCAATGGAATATTATTAAGACATTAAAAGGAACACAATTCTGACACAGGTTACAACATGGATGGACTTTGGAAACATTATGCTCAGTAAAATAAGCCTGATGCAGAAAGACAAATAGTATATGATTCCACTTACATGAAGTACTTAGAGTAGTTGAATTCATAGGGACCAAAAGTAGAGTAGAGGTCCAAGGGCTGGGGGGCAGGTAATGGGGAGATATTATTTAATAGGTACAGAGTATCCATTTGGGATGATGAAAAAGTTCTGGAAATGGATAATGGTAATTATTGCACAACACTGTAAACGTACTTAATGCCACTGAATTGTACATTTAAAATCGTTATGTTGGTAAATTTTATGTTATGTATGTTTTACCATAATTAAAAAGGTAGGGCTTTAGTAAAAGTCCTTATATATGTTTTTGTTTAGATAAAGGATTTATTGAGATGTAATTCACATATTGGAATTGCCATGCTGCAGATGGAAGCAAGGTTGGGATAGGTTGGGGGTAGGGACGTGAGGCCAGTGACTTGAATTGTGAATATGCTGGGTTTGAGATGGCAATACCATATCTATGTGGAGAGGCTCAGGAGGCAGTAATGATTTGGGTCTAGAGGGAAAGAGGGTAGAGTCGAAAATACAATATTGGGAGCCTACCACATCCAGATGCTTGGAAATAAAATGTGGAATTCAATGGTACTGCCCAAGGAGGGTATGAAGATCTAGAACAAAGTCTGAGACCAGCAGGCATAGAAAACTGAGAAACAGTGATCAGAGGCATAAAAACAAAACCAGGGCAGAATAGTGCCACAGAAGACACAGGAAAAGAAGGTTTCAAGAAGTATAAGGTACTTAGTATTTGGAGGAGTTAAATAGGGTGAGTCCAAAAAAAGGCAGTTGGTTGTGACCATTAAGAGACTTTATTAAACTTAGGAGCTAAGGTAGCCTAGAGATAAGAGCATGGGCTTTGCAACTGAGTACACCTGTGTCCAAATCCAGACCTTAGTACTCATTAGCTGTGTGCCAATAGGCAAGTCACTCAACCTCTTAGGAACTCAGTTTTCTATCTGTCAAATGAGGATGTTAATATCTATTGCCTAGGATTATTTTGAGAATTTGAGGAAACAGTGCATGTGAAAAGGATTGGCACAGTGCCTGATATATAGGTTCTCAATAGATGTTCATTCTATTTGTCTACTTTCCCTGCCCTCTGCCAAGAGATGAGTTACATTGCTCATCTAAATGGTGGTTGGACCTTCAGAGTTTAACTAGGCAGGAAAGTGCTTTAAATCAGAAACAGACATTTGTTAAGGCCATCTCTTATGAATCTCTTAAGCTACCCAGAGATGAAGGAGGCATAGTTACCTTTTAGAAACTCAGAGTCCAACTGAGGAGGCAGAAAAGTCAGTGTCTAATTATGGACATGTTATACATGCCACTGGCAAGGTAGGAAGAAAGCGTTCTGGAGCATGAGAAGGGAAAGACTGGAGCGTCTGCCAGACCCTAAATTATGTTTCCTTTCAACTAGACCATACCTATATATAGATAATCACAGAACGTGTTAATCGTCTGATTTTTTTAAAAGAAATATGTAACTGGAGACCATTTGGGCCATACTTATTTAATGAGTTGTGTTTTTAATGGAACAATAATGATAAATTAGCTTGATAAGAAAATAATTGGGTGGAAAATATGCAGAATTCTCTTCTTTCCTCTCCCATGTCCCTCTTTCTTTTAAGGAATCTTTACCTAGAGGACATTAACCTCTTCAGACCATAGCCCAGTAGCCATTGTTCAACTTGGGCAGAATTCCACACTGCTGCCATGGTGGCTAGACAGAAAGACAATCTCCAGTTCCTAGCCTGGCATCCCTAAATACAGCATGCTAGCATAAACATATCACAGTGCAGGATGGCCCAGAAAATGTCTGAGAGAAGGGCTGGAGGCAGGGAGGCTAGGAAGGATTGGGTTCCTAAATGATGATTTAGGAAAGCCTGGGGTTGTAGGGATGGAGAGAAGGATGCAGACTTTGGATATGGAGGCACAGAAAAAGAGGCCACCTTCATTTCCTAGAAGAATGTATTCTCATTCTCTCTCTCTCTCTCTCTCTCTCTCTCTCTCTCTCTCTCTCTCTCTCTCTCTCTCTCTCTCTCCATCATCTCATGTGCTCAAACACTCTCCCTGCTTCAGGCAAAAGTTCTACCTATCTTTTTTTCTTTCTGTTTTCTTCCCCAACTTGCCCTAGTTTACTCAGCTTTTAAATGCTGACAGGTGTGCCATGAATAATAAAACAAATATCTACCACATGTGCTTGTCAAGGTCAAATGTAGTCCTATTATGAATGTAGCAAGGATTGTTTGATGTCAAGTCAGAAACAGATTATACTTAGGGCCCTGGTACTTTCTGCCCCTCCCCCACCAGTCCATTTAACTGCCTTCTTTTTTTGCCTTTCTTTTCATCTTTGGCTCTCATTTTCCCTCTCTCCAAAGCCCTTTGCTACTATTGTCTTTTTTTAAAAAAAATTGCCTTTATCCTGTTCTTTTCTTTCTCTTGTTCTCGCATTCTTCTGGCCAGTCTTTATTCTTCCTCGTGCTCACTTGCTGTTTCTCTCTATCCTACTTGACTTTTCTGTCTTTGCTTTCTTTTTCTCTTCCACTCCTTCTCTAGACCTTGGATCTTCTTCTGAAGCTCTCTCTGAGTCTCTCCTTCCCCCAGAATCTGTTCTCATTGTCTTGCTCTGCAGTGGCCAGCTGAAGTTATAGAGCAATGGGTTTCTGGGGGGCCTTTGCATTGCCGCTGTTCCTGCTCTGCCAGGCTGCTCTTGCTGCAATGACAAGACACATCACCAGCATCACTGTGTCTAGAGTGTAACAGTTCATTTTTATACATTTTTATTTAATTAAAATATTATAACACTCTGTATATGTCATCTTTAATCCCCTGGTTTCTTTTTTTTTTTTTTTCGAGACAG